>JBAWJU010000103.1:0-90416 GCA_037356035.1 Xylaria sp. Z50
ATTTAAACTATTATAATAAATTTATAATTATATTTTTTTATAGCTTAAAAAAATATTATATAATAATAATAAAATTTTAAAATATATTTATATATATATAATAATTTATAAATAATTTATTTTATAATTATAAAAACTATTATTAAATATTTATTAATAATATAATAATTTTTTTAAAAATAGCTAAGTAGTATAAAAAATACTTATATATAATATTTAAGCTTTTTTAAAAATATAATATAGCTATATTATTTACTAAGTTATTTATTAGCTATTTATTTATAAACTTATTAAGCTTTTATATAAATATATTTAAATTAGCTAATATAAAAAGCTATATTAAAGCTTTTTAAAAGTTAAAATTTTTAAGCTAGCTTAAAGTATTTAAAATATATATTAGCATTTTTAAATTTTTATATAACCTTATTTTATATTATATTAAACTTATTAAATTATTATAAAAATAAAAATTAATATTATTTATTAAAAAATAATAGCAAAATTAAATAAAAAATAAAAAACTAAATAAATATAAAATATATATTTAAACTATATATTATATATTAATAAAAGCTAAACTTATTTTTTTTAAAATAGTTTAAAATGCTATATATAATAAAATAATAATTTATTATTATAACTTAGCTAAAAAGCTTTTTTTTTAAATAAATAGTTTAAAAAAAAAAAACTTTAATATAATAATATTTTATATTAAAAAAAAATATAATTAAATATTTAAAAAATATATATATTATTTAAATATTTTATTAGTAATATATTTTAATAAATTATTACTAAAAAATAAAATTTATTATAAGCTTTTTAAGTTAAAAATAATATATTTAATATAAATAGCAAAAAAATTATAAATTATATTTTATTTTAATAAATATTTAATTATTATATTAATAAATTATTTTTTTATTAAAAAAATAATTAACTAAATATTATTAAATATATTTATAATTAATAAAGCTAATTTTTATTTAATTAATTTATTTATTTATTTTTTATAATATAATTTATAAGTTTATTATTTATTAAAAAAATTAAATTATATATTTAATATATTAAGTTGTTTAAAAATAGTTATTAATATTATTAAAATAAATAAAAAGCTAAAAAAAATAAATAAATTAGCTATATTAAATATAATTTAAAATAATATTAATATAATAAATTATATAATAAAAATAATAATAAATAACTTTATATTATAAAATTTTAAAAAAGTATATTAAAATAATAATAAATATATATATATTTTAAAAAATATAAAAAATATAATATTTATAATTAAAAAAAATATTATTACTTTTTTAAAATAAAAATATTTATTTAAACTTATAATAAATAAACTAATTTATAATATTTATAAAAATATATAATAGCTTTATATATTTTATAATATAATAAAAATAATATTAAAATAAGTATATAATATAAAATATTATTATAATATTAAATATATAATATAAAATTTAAAATTATATATAATTATTAATAAAATATAATTAGTAAAAAAGTATATTAAATATTATAGCGCTTATAATTTTAATTAAACTAATAAATAATAACTAATTAATATTATATAATTAATATGTTTTAAAAATTATTTTTTTATATAAATAGTAATAATTAATTTTATTTTTACTTTTTTTTAATTTTATTAATTAATATATTTTAATAATTAAATAAAATAAAACTTTATTTTAATATTTATAACTTTATACTAATAATAACTTATTTTATATTTAAATAAACTTTTTTTATATTTAAAAATAAATAATATATTATAGTAAATTAAATAATAATAATAACTTAATAGCTGCTATTATATAATTAAAATATTTTTAAAAATATTATTTTTAATTAAAATAAAAAATTTATATTAAATTTTTAAAAAAAAAATATAAAAAACTTTAAATATAAAGCTTTTAATAATAATAATATATTATTTATAAGCAAATAATTATTTTAAATAAAAAAACTAAATAATTAAAACTGCTTTTTAATTTTATAACTTTATATATTTAAATTTAAACTAAATTAATATTATATTTTTTTTATAATAAAACTTAAATATAGCTTATTTTAAAATTATATAATTAATAATATATAAATAATTATTTAAATTTTAGCTATTAAAAATAATAAAAATATTTATAAATATATAACTTAAAAAGTTTAAAAATATTAAATATTTAAAAAACTATTTAAAATAAAATATATATTTAGCTATAAATTTTATAAAAACTAATATAAAAAAAAAGTATAATATTAGCTATTAAAATATTAAATTTAATAAAAATAACTAAATATATTTATAACTTTATAAAAAATACTATTTATTTAAATAGCTTTTATAAAAATATATATAATAATAATTTAAATTTTAAAAAATTAAATAAAAAATTAATAAATTAGTTTATAAATTAAACTTTTTTAATAATTTTTTTATTTATTTAGTTATTTTTATTTAATACTTTAGCTTTATATTAAAAAATAAAAACTTTTTTAATTATTTTATATTATTTTTTAAGCTTATTAAAGCTAAATAAAACAATTTTAATAATAAAATAAATAAAGTTTATAAAATTAAAGCTATTTTATAATATTAATTAAACTATTAATAAACTAGCTTTAATTATTTAATTAAATAAAAAAAATAAAAATATAAATATAATAAATAAAAAATAAAATAATAGTTATATTATTATAAAAAATTACTTATAAACTATTAAATATATATAAAACTTTAATTAAACTTATAAAAAAGCTTTTATAAAGTAATAAAAAAAGTAATAAAATAAAGCTATAAAAAGCTATAAAAAGTTATTAAAAACTAACTAAAAAAAGCAGTTTTAGTATAATATTATAAAAAGCAGGTATATAGTTTTAATAAGGTATTATTAAAAGTAGCAGTTATTTTTTATAAGCGGTAATTTAATATAACCTTATAAAAAATATATTATATATTATATACTAAAATATATATTATTTATATATTATTAATTATTAAGCTATTAGGCTATTATAATAGCTTAATAGCTATTAAGTAGCTAATATACTATATTTATAATTAAATTTTTTTTAAGACTTAAAGTCTTAGCCTTTTCTTTTTTTTTATATTTTCTAGTTAATATATTATATTATATATATACCTTAAAAAGCATTTATTAATAAATTTAATAAACTTTTATAAGTTATATAACTTAATAAAAGCTACTTAAAGCTTAATATATTTAACTTTATTGTTTAATATTTTAATACTGTTTTTTTTAATAATAAACTTTAAAAACTTAACTTTTTATACCTTTTATTTATATTTTTATAATGCTATTATAAAATTATTTATAGTTAAAGTTTATAATATTTTTTTTATAACTATATTATGTTTTTTTAATATATTTATATAAATTAAAAAGTTATTAAAATAAACTAAAAACTTTATATTAATTAGATTATAAAATAAATAGTTTATTAAAAACTAAAATATAATAAGCATATTAATAAAACCTATAAGCATTATAATATATTTAAATAGCTTATATTTATATTTAAAAGCTATTTTTTATTTATTGCTTTTTTTAATATAAACTAGGTAAAAGCTTAATTTTAAATTAATTTTTAAAAACTATTTTATAATATAAAATATTATTTATAGTTTATTAATAAACAGTATTAAATATTCTATAAAAATTATAATTTTATTAAGTTTTTATAGTTTGCTATTAGCTATAAAAAATCTAAAAGATTTTTTTTATTAATAAATATTAATAAAGCGCTATATAATACTATAAACTTATAAATTTGCTTTAAATAAAATATTTTTTATAGCTAAGGTTTTAATATTGCTAGCTTTTTTATGTTTATTATATAAAAAAGTTTTTAAAATAAAATAGTTTTTTTTTTAAAATTTATAGCATAGTTTTATAGCTAATAATTTAAAAGCTTTTATACTATAATATTACTTATTATAAATAAAAGTTTTTAAAACTTTTTAAAAATTATAATTAATATAAACTAAATAGTATTTTATAAAAAAGCTATTTTTAAATTTATATAGTACTTTTTATAATAGTTTAAAAAAAATATAATTTTATTTATATTTTTAAAAAAGTATATAAGTTTATAATATTTTAACTATTATTATAAAAGTAGTAAATTATATTTATTATTTATTTAGCTAACTTTAAATTTTATTTTTATAAAGTAGTTTTTTTAATGTTATAAAATAAAAAACTTAATAAAATACTTTTTTTTTTTATTATTAAATATAGTATTAAACGCTATTAACTATTAAGCTTTATTTTATTTTATTAAAAAAAGCTTTTAGCTTTATATTTTAACTAATAAAATAATTAGTATTATATTATTAATATTTAATAATATTTTAATAAAATATTTTTAATTATTAAAAATTAGCAATATTAAAACTATAAGTTAATTATTATATTTAAGTTTTAAATATTATTTTTTATAACTAGCTTTTTTTTTTAAATTATTAAGTAGATTTTTTTTTATAGCTTTTTTAATTGCTAAGATTTTTATACCTATATTTAGCTTTTTAATTTTATATAATATACTATAAAAGCTGTTTAAAAATCTAAGTTTAAAAAAAAAGCAATTTTTATAAATTAAAATTATAAGCTTTTTACTAAAATTAAGTTAATTTTTGCTTTTTTATTAGTATTAAGCTAAGGTTTTTTTTTTGTTTTTTTTTTTATATTTTATAAAAAATAACAAGGTTTTTTTTAATATTAAAAATAACTTTTTGCTTTTTATATTTTTTTTAATAATATAAGTATAAATATTATAATTATTTTAATTATATTGCTAATATATAATTTTATTTTTTTTATATTAGTTAATATTAGCTTAGTTAATTTTTTTTAATATAGTTTTAATATTAAGCTAGCGTTTTTTTTTAGAATTTAATTTAAGTTTAAATTTAAAGTTTTTTTTTTTATTACTTTTTTTTTTTAAAAATTAATTTAAGCTAAAAAGAAAGCAGCTTTTTTTATTTTGTTAGCCTAATTTTAAGCGTTTTAAAGTTAAAATAGGCCTGCTTTTTTTTAAATTTTTAAAACCGGGGTTTAATAGTATAGTTTTATAGATTTAGCTTACTTTTTAAATTATAATAATAAAATCTTTATTATTATTTAATATAGCTTTTTATTTAAAATATATTAGCTTAATAATCTTATTTAGCAAGGTATATATAATATAGCTTTAAAATATAGTTTTTAACTATTTAATTATTTTATTAAAATTAAGTAATTTAGTAATATATTTTAAAATATTATTTTTATATTTAAGTTTTAGTATTTTTTTTAAATATTAATATTTTTTTATAAAGTTTTTAAATTATATTTTTATAATATTAATATAACTATTTTAAGTATTTATTTTTTTATATATTTTAGTATTTTTTATATGCTATTAATATTAACGTTAAGCTTTATAAGTTATTAAAAAAAATACTTAGTTAATTTAATATATATTATTTTTAAAACTTAAAGCATAATTTTTTAAATAGGCTTTTATTTTTATAAACTATAGTTTAAATTTTATAAAATTATTACTATTATATATAAGTAGCTTATTAAAGTAAACTAAATAAATTAATATTATTTAAAGCTTAAATAACTTTTTTAAAATTTATAAAAAATAATTATTATAGTTTTTTAAAAAAAGGTTAAAAAAAAGTTTAGATTTATAAAATAAGGTTAAACTTTTTAATAAACTTTTAGCTTTATTAAAGTTTGCTTAACTTAATATTACTTAATATAAAAACTTATTATAAATATTATTTTTAGCTATAAAAGTTTTTATATAAATAGCTATAAATTATTTATATATATTTATAGCTATTTATATAATTTAAGCTTTTTAAAAAAACTTATTTATTATAAGCTTATTTATTTAAACTTTTAACATATTTAAATCTGCTTTTAAAATATATAATTAAAAATATAAAATAGCTATAGGTATATAGCTAAAAGTAAAATATATTAATACTATATATTTGCTTATACTTTTAAATATATTATTTATATTTATTTTTATTTTAAAAATAAACTATTTTTAATATTTATAAATAGCTTTTTTAATATATTTATATAAAAATATTAAATACTTTTAGTTATAAATATTTAACTAATTTAAATTAATATATTTATAAGCTATAAGGTTTTAAATTTGCTTTTTTTTTTAATAGTTTAATTAGTTATTTAAAATTAAAGCAATTTTTAATATTAAAGTTTTTGCTAAAAATTTTAAAAAGTAGCAAAATATTATTATAATAATTTTTAAAAATACATAATTACTTTTTACTTATGCTTATTATTTTAAGTATATTTAATAATAGTGCTTTAAATTTACTTAGTAAAAATATTATTAGCTATAGCTATAGTTTATTAAAAAACTATAATTTATTATTTTAATATTTTAATTTAAACAAAATATAGTTATATTATTATAAAGTAAATATTTTATATATTTATATATTAAGCTTATAGCTAGTTAATATTTTAATAATGCTTTAACTTTATATTAGTTTTAAAGTTAATAACTATTTTATAAGTTTTTTATAGCTAGTTATATATTTAAACTATTTATTTATATAACAATTACAGCATAATACTATACCTATTAAGCTATAATCTTTATAAAAAGAATATTAAATAATTAAGGTAGCAGCCTAGTTATTTAGTATAGTTTATATAGTACGGTAGCAGCCTAGTTATTTAGTATAGTTTATATAGTACGGTAGCAGCCTAGTAACTTGTAGTTGCTTCTAGCTTTTAAATCTTAGGGCTGTATACTAGCTAGTTTGTCTACCGTAATTACCCCCTTTTTTATACTAAGGGGTTGTTTCCGATCCCGATCCCCTACCTAGATTACTATTAGCACTGCTAGGCTTTTTGTTAGGAGTTTGGTTGATATAACGGGAACCTTGGTTAAAGAGGGTGTAACTATATAGGTTATTTAAAAAAGGGCAGTCTAATTATAGATATTTTACTACTTTTGCTAGGGCGCGGAGTTAAACCTGCACCTTATAGGTACCTTAGTTATTATAACGATTACGGTATAATACTATACCTATTAAGCTATAATTTCTGTAAAAAAAATGTTAAATAACTAAGGTGGCAGCTTAGTTATCTAGTATAGTTTATATAGTACGGTAGCAGCTTAGTGACTTGCAGTTGCTTTTAGCTCTTAGATCCTAAGGCCATATACTAGCTGGTTTGTCTACTATAACTATTTAAATAGGTTTTTTTAGTAAATATTTAATATAGCTAAGCTATTAAAAGCATTTTATATTATAATATTAAATTTAAGTAAGTTATATAAAACTAGGGCTTGTTTATTTAGCTTAGAGTATAATATTTTAATAGGTAAAAGGTTATTAAAAAAAAAAAAAAATATTTTTAATATTTTTAATTAACTTAAAAAATATGTTTAAAATAAAAAATAATAATAAAAGTTATATAAACTTTTAAAAGTTTTTGCTATTTAATTTATATTTGCTTTTGCTATTACTTTTTTTAAAAGCAGATTTATTTAGTAAAAAAGCTTTATAATAAATGCTTCCTAGGGTATATATATAAAGTAATATATTAACTAGAAGATATAGGAAAAAAGAAAAGGCTAAAACTTTAAGTCTTAGAAAAAATCTAATTATAAATATAGTATGCTAGCTACCTAACAGCCGTTAAGCTGTTATAATAGCCTAATAGCTTAATAGTTAGTAGCATATAAACAATATATATTTTAGCATATAATACGCAATATACTTTTTATAAGGTTATATTAAACTGCCGCTTATAAAAAATAACTACTACTTTTAGCAGTATTTTATTAAAACTATATAATTATTTTTTATAATATTATATTAAAATTGCTTTTTTTAGTTAATTTTTAGCAACTTTTTATAGCTTTTTATAACCTTATTTTATTACTTTTTTTACTATTTTATAAAAACTTTTTTATAAGTTTAATTAAAGTTTTATATATATTTAATAGTTTATAAATAATTTTTTATAATAATATAATTATTATTTTATTTTTTATTTATTATATTTATATTTTTATTTTTTTTATTTAATTAAATAATTAAAGCTAATTTATTAATAATTTAGTTAATATTATAAAATAGCTTTAATTTTATAAACTTTACCTACTTTATTATTAAAGTTGTTTTATTTAGCTTTAATAAGCTTAAAAAGTAATATAAAATAATTAAAAAAGTTTTTATTTTTTAATATAAAACTAAAATATTAAATAAAAATAACTAAATAAATAAAAAAATTATTAAAAAAGTTTAATTTATAAGCTAATTTATTAATTTTTTACTTAATTTTTTAAAGCTTAAATTATTATTATATATATTTTTATAAAAACTATTTAAATAAGTAATATTTTTTATAAAGCTATAAATATACTTAGTTATTTTTATTAAATTTAATATTTTAATAGCTAGTATTATATTTTTTTTTTATATTAGTTTTTATAAAATTTATAGCTAAATATATATTTTATTTTAAATAGTTTTTTAAATATTTAATATTTTTAAACTTTTTAAGTTATATATTTATAAATACTTTTATTGCTTTTAATAGCTAAAATTTAAATAACTATTTATATACTATTAATTATATAGTTTTAAAATAAGCTATATTTAAATTTTATTATAAAAAAAATATAATATTAATTTAGTTTAAATTTAAATATATAAAGTTATAAAATTAAAAAATAGTTTTAACTATTTAGTTTTTTTATTTAAAATAACTGTTTATTTATAAGTAGTATATTATTATTATTAAAAGCTTTATATTTAAAGTTTTTTATATTTTTTTTAAAAAATCTAATATAAATTTTTTATTTTAGTTAAAAATAATACCTTTAAAAATACTTTAATTATATAATAATAGTTATTAAATTATTATTATTGCTTAATTTATTATAATATATTTTTTATTTTTAAGTATAAAAAAAGTTTATTTAAATATAAGGTAAGTTATTATTAATATAAAGTTATAAATATTAAAATAAGGTTTTATTTTGCTTAATTATTAAAATATACTAATTAATAAAACTAAAAAAAAAGCAAAAATAAAATTAATTATTACTATTTATATAAAAAAATAATTTTTAAAGCATATTAACTATATAATATTAATTAATTATTACTTATTAATTTAATTAAAATTATAAATGCTATAATATTTAATATATTTTTTTATTAACTATATTTTATTAGCAATTATATATAGTTTTAAGTTTTATATTATATACTTAATATTATAATAATATTTTATATTATATATTTATTTTAATATTGTTTTTATTATATTATAAAATATATAAAGCTATTATATATTTTTATAAATATTATAAATTAATTTATTTATTATAAGCTTAAATAAGTATTTTTGCTTTAAAAAAGTAGTAATATTTTTTTTAATTATAAATATTATATTTTTTATATTTTTTAAAATATATATATACTTATTATTATTTTAATATACCTTTTTAAAGTTTTATAATATAAAGTTATTTATTACTGTTTTTATTATATAGTTTATTATATTAATATTATTTTAAATTATATTTAAAATAGCTAATTTATTTATTTTTTTTAGCTTTTTATTTATTTTAATAATATTAATAATTATTTTTAAGCAATTTAATATATTAAATATATAATTTAATTTTTTTAGCAAATAATAAACTTATAAATTATATTATAAAAAATAAATAAATAAATTAATTAAATAAAAATTAGCTTTATTAATTATAAATATATTTAATAATATTTAATTAATTATTTTTTTAATAAAAAAATAATTTATTAATATAATAACTAAATATTTATTAAAATAAAATATAATTTGTAATTTTTTTGCTGCTTATATTAAATATATTATTTTTAACTTAAAAAGCTTATAGCAAGTTTTATTTTTTAATAGCAATTTGCTAAAATATATTACTAATAAAATATTTAAATAATATATATATTTTTTAAATATTTAATTATATTTTTTTTTAATATAAAATATTATTATATTAAAGCTTTTTTTTTTTAAACTATTTATTTAAAAAAAAAGCTTTTTAGCTAAGTTATAATAATAAATTATTATTTTATTATATATAGTATTTTAAACTATTTTAAAAAAAATAAGTTTAGCTTTTATTAATATATAATATATAATTTAAATATATATTTTATATTTATTTAGTTTTTTATTTTTTATTTAGCTTTATTATTGTTTTTTAATAAATAGTATTAACTTTTATTTTTATAATAATTTAATAAGTTTAGCATAATATAAAATAAAATTATATAAAAATTTAAAAGCGCTAATATATATTTTAAATACTTTAAGCTAGTTTAAAAATTCTAGCTTTTAAAAAGCTTTAATATAGCTTTTTATATTAGCTAATTTAAATATATTTATATAAAAGCTTAATAAGTTTATAAATAAATAACTAATAAATAACTTAGTAAATAATATAGCTATATTATATTTTTAAAAAAGTTTAAATATTATATATAAGTATTTTTTATACTATTTAGCTATTTTTAAAAAAATTACTATATTATTAATAAATACTTAATAGTAGTTTTTATAGTTATAAAATAAATTATTTATAAATTATTATATATATATAAATATATTTTAAAATCTTATTATTACTATATAATATTTTTTTAAGCTATAAAAAAATATAATTATAAATTTATTATAATAGTTTAAGTATATTAAAAATTAATAAAAAAAAAAATAATATTAATTATAGTTATATAATATTTACTATATAATATTATAATTACTTTTACTTAAAAAAGTAGCAAATAGTTATTAAGTATTATAATTTTATTAATATTATATATATTAATAACTACTTAGCTTTTTTATTTTATTGCTTTTAGTATAAAAAAAGTATAATTTAAAATATTATATTAAGCAATAAATAAAAAATATATAAAAAATATTAAGCTATTTATTTAGTTTATTTTTTTTTATTTATATAATTTATTATTTTAATTATTAAAAAATTTTATATTTTTATAACTTAATAAATATATATAACTATATAGTTTATAATTTTAATTTTGTTATTTTTTTATTAAAAAGATTTTTATTTATTATTTTATAAATATGTTTATTATATTTTTATTTTTTTAAATATTAAAAAATTTAATAATATTTTAAAACTTTTTAGCTAAAAAAGCTTATTTTATATAAATATAAATGCTAGTTTTAATTATAATTTTAAAAAAGTTATATAGCTTTTTAATATTTAGCGCTAATTAAATATTAAAAATTTTTAAATATAGTTTTTTTTTTTATAATATAAGTTTAATATAACTAGTTTTATTTATTTTATTAATTATTATTTTTATTTAGTTTATAAATAATATTTTAAAAATAAATATAATTAAGTATTTAATAGCTAAATTAGCAATTTTTTTAAAAGTTAATATATTTTTAGGCAAAATAGCCTTTAATATAACTATTATAGCTATAAAAGTTAAATTAAATTTGCTGTTTATACTTATTATTAAAAATAGTAATAACTTATTATATATAATTAACTTATATATTTTAAAAATTAGTAATAAAAATTTTATAAAAATTATAGTTTTTTTAATAGTTAAAATTATTATTATTTTAATATTTAAAATTATAACTACTTTAATATTTAAAATTACGCTTGCTAATATATTGCTTATAGTATTTACTTTTATAAATGCTATAAAAAAAAAAGTTTTTAATATTTTTTTTAATAATATATTAAAATATTTAAAGTTTTTATTTTTATAAATTTAACCTAGCTTTATTTTTTTATTTATTATAATTTGCTTAAGTAAATTATTTTTTAATAATACTATTTATAATATTTTTATATTAATTAAAATATTTATAGCTGCTAAAATGCTTTTAATAGCTATAAAGCAAAAGTTATAATTTATTAGTAATAGCTTATAATTTATTTTTATAAAAATAAATTTATTACTTTTAAAACTAATTTTTTTTTACGTTATTATTTTTTATATATATTTATATTTTTAAGCTATTACTTAAAATTTTACTTAAAAGTTTTTTAAAATAAAAAATATAATAATATTTATATTAAAGTTAATATTTACTTTATAAAAAATTAAAAAGTTATTAGCTAAAATAATATTAGTTGCTAATTTATTAATTATAAATACTTTTTTTTTAAATATTTATAAAGCTAGTTTATTATTAGCGTTGCTTTTTTTATAATAAAATTTAAATATAGCTTTTTTTAAATATTTAACTTTAATATAGCTTAATTTTTTTATTTAATAGCTATATTTTTTAATAATATATTTTAATTAGCTAAAAACGTTTTTTAATATATAAAAATTTCTTAATTTTAAGTTTTTATATATTTTTATATTTTATTTGTTTTTAAATTTTTTAATTTTAAATTAAAAATATAAATATTAAAAAAACTTAAAATCTTTTTTAATATTATATGCTAATATTATTTTAACTTTTAATTTTATATTTACTATTAGCTTTATAATTAGCTAAAGCTTTTTAAGTTTTTTTTTTTTTAAGCAAAATATAGCTGCTATTTTATATATAATATTTTTTAATATTTATAAATATTATATTATATATTTAAATAGTTTATTATAAAAAATAAATAATATATTATAATAGCTATAGGTTTTTTTATTAAAGTTTAAAAAAAATTAAGTTAAAAAAATTATAAAGCTAATTAGTTTTTTTAATTTTATTTTAAACTTATAAGTTTATAAGTAATTATTTTATATTAGTTATATTTTAAAAATGCTATAATATTAATAACAAATAAAGTTAAAGTTTAATATATAATATATTTTAGCAATATAATATATTTGTTTATTTTTTAAAAAATAATTATTATATTTTACTTTTATTATAAAATAAACTTTTAATATATAATTATTTTTTTTATTATAGTTATAGTTTTAACAGTAATTATTATATTTTAAATTATACTTATTATTATATTAGTAGCTATTATATTAATAGTTTTTATTTTAATTTTTATTTTAGTTATTATATTTGCTATAGCTATTATTTTATTAAAAATAGTTAGTTAATTTATTATAGCTGTTATATTTACTATTATAATTATTATAACTAAAATAATTATTTTAAATATAATTTAAATTATATAAAAGCTAGTAAATATTATTTATTTTTTAATATTAGTTATTATATTACTAGTAATTTTAATTACTTTAATAGTAATTAAATAATTAATTTTTAAATTAGTTTTACTAATTGCTATAATAATTTTTAAAATTATTTTAATTATTATTTTAATTGCTATTTTAATTACTATTTTTATTATTATTTTAATTATTATTTTAACTTTTATACTATAAAAATTTAAATTGTTTTATAAATTATATAAAATAAATAAAAAAAAATATATTAAAATATTTTATTATTAACTTATTACTTAAGTATTTTTTAGCAAAATCTTATAAATTATTTTAAATTTTTTTAATTTTATATATATATAATTTTAAAAATTATTTAAATTATAACAGCTTAAAAAATTATTTAACTTTTAACTTTATATTATTTTAAATTTAAGTTATTATACCTTGTTAATTTTTATTATTATTATTAAAAATTTTTATAGCTTATATATATTTAAGTTTTTTTTATATATATTAAAGTATAATATGCTTATTTTAATAAATATTATATAATATAAGTTTTTTTTGCTTAAAATACTTTATAGCTATATTAGTATTTATTATAAAATGCTTTTTAAGTATTTTTATTATTTTTTATAAGCTATTTATATTTATTTTTGCTTTTTTAGCTAAAATAACTTTATTATTTTACTATAGCAAAGTAAAGCTTGTTAATAAAATAAAAAATATTAAAATAATTTACTTTTTATTTATATAGCTTATATTTAAGTTAGCTTTAAAAAAATCTAGCTAATTAAAAAAAAAATATATATTTATAAAAATAATGTTTTTTTTTTTAGTAATAATATTTAAGTTATTTAAGTTATTATATATTAAATTAAAAGTTTTTATATTTTTATATTTAAGTTTATTAAAATCGATATTATTATATTTATAATTTATTTTAAAATTATACTTAAGGCTTTTTTTATAAAGCTAGTAGTTATTATTATTAAATAAGCTAAAGCTAAAGTTATTACTAAAGCTAAAATTATTTTTTTGCTAATTAGCTTTAATATTTTTATTTTTATTAGTATTTTTATATAAAAGCTTTTAGTTTTTTAAAAGCTTTTGCTTTTTTAAAAGTTTTTACTTTTATAAAAACTATAGTTTTTAAAGTTATTTTTAATTTTTTAATAAGTTTTATATAAAAAAATTAGATTTTTTTATAAATAATAATTTTATTTTTTTAAATATTTAAGCTATAAATTTAATTTTTTAATTATATTAGTTTATTTAGTTTATTTGCTATTTTATTATATTATTTAATTTAATTATATTAAAATTTATAGCAATAACTTTTTAATTTATATTATTAATAGTATTTTTATATTTTTTATTTTTATTATATATATATTTAATAGTTTTTATATTAACTTTTAATTTTTTAAGCTATATAAGTTTTTTATTTTTTATTATACTATTTTTTATTTTTATTAATAAATTAGCTTATAATTTTAATTTAATTATAAAGCTAAATATAAAAAGCTATATAAATAAGTTTAAAAACTTATTAAATAGCTTTAATATAGTTATAGCTATATATAATTGCTAAATATTTGCTATATTTAATAAAAATAGTATAAAGTAAACTATAAATAATAAAATAAAATAAAAAAATAATTTATATTAAATTAGCTAAAAAAAATATTTATAGCATTTATTTAAACAAAATATAAAAATATATTATTAAGCTTATTTTATATTAAAAATTATTTATAAATAAAAACTAATATATTTATATATTTGCACTTTATAATAATAAGCTAGCTAAAGCTTATATTTTTATTATTTAGTTAATAAAAAGTTATATTTATATTAATAGTTTAAAACTAGCTTTTAACTATTTTAAACTTAATAAAAAATGCAGTTAATATTAAAAATATTTTTAAAAAAAATAATTAATAGTTTAATAATTTTTATAAATAAAAATTTTTATAATAAGTAAACTTATTATAAAATAATAATTTAGTCTAACAAACTAAAATAAAAATAAAATAGTTTTTATAATAAAACTTAAATAAAAAGTACTAGTTTAATAAATACTTTCTAAGGTATATATATAAAGTAATATATTAACTAAAAAATATAGGAGAAAAAGAAAAGCTAAGACTTTAGGTTTTAGAAAAAATCTAATTATAGATATGGTATGCCAGCTGCTTAACAGCTATTAAGCTGTTATAATAGCCTAATAGCTTAATAGTTAGTGGCATATAAATAACATATGTTTTAGCGCATAACACGTAATACACCCCCTATGGGGTTATATTACTTTAATAAAAACTAATAAGCAAAATAATAAAAAATATAATAAAAATAGTATAAAAATAGCTAAAGTTAACTATTTTAAAAAAAAGTTAACTATATAGGTTTTATTAACAGTATTAAAATAACTAAGATATATTTTAGATTTAAAAAGTATATTTAATATAAATATTAAATTTTTATAAAAGTTTAGGTAAAAAAATAGTAAAAGCAGGGTATTAAATATATATAAAAAGGTATTGCTTATAACTACTTATATATATATGCTTATATATATATATATATATATATATATATATAAAAGTATATATAAATAGTATAAATATATATAAATATAAAAAATTTAAAAATTAAACTAATTTTTAAAAATAAAGTAAAATTATTTATAATAAAGGCTTATAAAAAGGCTTAAAATATATATTTAAATTATAATAATTTTACTAAGGTTTAAAAATTTTTATAACTATTTAAAATTTTTTTAAAATAGCCTTAAAATTTTTAGTTTATATATATATAAAAAAGTTAGCAGTTAGCAACAATAGTTGCTAACTTGCTATGCCTATCTTTTAGCTATATTTTAGTCTAATATAAGAAATATTAGATTTTAGGTAAGTAGCTAGGTAAGTAATTTCTAGAACGAGGTGAGGCTGAATTTTAATACCGAGATATTATATGATTCCAGCGATCCTGGTGTTCCTCCATGTGACAGGTAATTAGTGCATATGGGCCCAGGAAGAAAGAAACCAACTCATATAGCAAGGCTCGTACGCAACAAGCGTTAGTAAACCGAAGAAATAACTTGTTTCCACTAAATAAATGTGTGAGGATGAGATCAGGGCGTTGGTGGAATCATATATCATTCTTATTTGCTATTATGGTAAGACAGGACTTCTTTGAGTTAATACGCTCGAGTTATAGCCATTAGCACCTCTAAATCCACCAAATGAGGTCACAAGACTTGAGGTTGGCGATTTAAAGAAGTACAAATAAAGACTACCTGGCAGAGCGCTAGGGCATTCGCCACAAACCATACCTACATATTCATTGAGTCTTTCGCTAATATAGGTCAGGGCTTGAATAACCTGCGTAAATGCGTTTATGATGCAAATAAAACTATACTAGGTAGCTTAGGACCCGATTCAAAGCTATATATAGTATCGCGTGAGGGTACTACTTTGAATATTCCTATTCACATCCATGAAATTTTATTCTTATAGATTAGATTCACCATACTTCGCAATCAGGTTCCTAAACCTTTGTATAGCTTATAATCCTGGTCTGATTACATTCGTCAACCCATTCATATCCAAAAAGCTCCCCCATATAGAGAGTCAAGATAAAGTTTGAGCCGCAGGTCAGTTCTTTCAGCATCTCAAAAGCCCCGAAATCCACAGTACCGTAGAACTATTATAAAGTGTTAGGTAGCTTATCGTGTGATACAAGATATATAGGGGTGAGATTCAACCTCCACCCCAGTTCTCCCAGGCCGTGTACAAAGGGCCGGAAGGTTGTTAAAAAACAAGTAAATGTGCCTATATGTGTAAGAATTGATCTAATCAGTCACACAATCCCTCTTTTCTAGATTGGTAAATTTAGCGTCATCGATTCCGCCATGGCCCCGATTTGCTCTCCATAAGTCGAGGTCTTCCCTCTGTTGAAGTAATAGGTATATGAGTGGTTAGTTACATGAATTAACTAACTGACTGACTTTAGGTAGGTGGGAAGACCTCTATATATACATGATTCTGTGAACATTGCCCCTATTCTTAGATTAACATGACAGTGACTCCTTGACCTCATACACTTTCGACACCCTCTACGCCACAGAATGTGAAGTAAATATATCTAGGTAGCACTTACTTGAAGTTTACCTTTACAGCTAATTACGGCTACTATAGAAACATAGGAATCAGTCAAGAACGCAGCGATGTGGTCTGAGCCATAGTCAATAGTTAGCCAAAGAAAACTATTCCGACAGTTTTGAAGATATCTTTCACGGCAAAGGTAGCACGGTGTCTATTAGTCTATACGGCTTGCTTAGGCTAGATAAGATATCATATATAGGAGTATTGAGATATATTATTGACTTACTGAAAGAGTTGCCATGTCCCTTTAGACCAAATTCTATATCCACGCTACGCTTGTGATCATGTAGACTAGTCAAACGACGCGGACAGCAGTCTTGCAGATATTTTCTGCAGATCCAGAAAGCAAGCGTCAAAATGGATCAGACTCGCTCCCGACACCAGAACAGTACAAGGCGTTCGATCGAGAAGTTCTCAACTCTTGGGTACGCAAGCCCCCGATCTGCCGGCAGATTGGGAACTGTGCCTAAAGCTCCATAGACGTAGTCGAATATACAAAGAAAATAGTCTCAGCGAAACCCTTTAATATCGACATTCGTCTTGGTAATACGTTCACTATTTAGATGAATGGATTTCGGAAGCTTCGCTAAGATGAACCGGCTCGTTTTAAAGGTGGTCGTCTTGCCGAAATAAGGAACCTAGTAGCGAAAGCAGTCCACATATGTCAAGTTTGAGTATATATTCAGGAAATAGATAGGAAAAGTAAGTGCTATTACATTACTTAATAACTATAATTCGATATATTTTCCTCACTATCCCTTCGCTTGGTTTAATTTACTACTTCTTAGAGCCAGTGATAAAACCTGGTCGAGCACGAGGCTAATGTCCCATAATGAGACATTCGTAAAATGACTATTCTGCTTTTCTCAACTAAGGTGAGGGGTAGATTTTGTGGTTATGAATATGGCTAGTGGGCGATGGACACCATTGTTGTGGAATACGCCTTGAGTTTCAAGAAACTGATTAGGTAAGTGGGAGTCAATACTACACGCAGAGCGATTTCTGTGCTCTAGTGAACCTAGGTGGGTTCCCGGGTCGTCATCAGCTGTGATCGTGATGGCAATCGTGTAGCAGGGGGTTAGGGGAACTTGTTACCTACCAACTAGCTCCTATTTTGACTGACTTCAACGCCATGGCAGGGCTATTCAGACAAAGTTAATTGTATTGGGTATGATGCATTGCGTCTACAACCTTACTTTAGAACCTGTACTTTAACGCTAACACGTTGCACGTACGGAACTGGCCGTAGTCTTCTATGTTGGAGCATCCTGCTTACAGGATTTACCCTTTATAACGGAATCGTTGGAATATAATATTCTAGATATCCCCAGGACACTATGACCGGATCCTCACCTACCTAGTACA
The DNA here is from genome assembly GCA_037356035.1 of Xylaria sp. Z50. Classification (NCBI taxonomy): domain Eukaryota; kingdom Fungi; phylum Ascomycota; class Sordariomycetes; order Xylariales; family Xylariaceae; genus Xylaria; species Xylaria sp. Z50. The sequence goes on from JBAWJU010000103.1 coordinate 18,739, forward strand.
GATCGTGAGCTGGGGTTTCTTGGGAGCAAGACTCGTGCGATCCAACGTCCCATTAGCTCTACCTAAGCATAGTGTTCAATTAGCCTTGTGAATGGCTTTGTCACACGAGCATTAAGCTAGAAGGTGACATATAACACATCAATTAGTCTATTAAGATATGTGAGTGGAAGTACCAGAGGCTTCTCTATCGATATTGCAGTATGTGCCCCTGCTAAACCCGCGCATTGGCGCCTTTTCTGCACACACTATAATGCGTCTATATCGGTGATGATAAAACTATTAATTGGGGAATGAATCTAGAATGGGGATTATCACTTCCCTCAAGATATACTGGATGATGAGTCTATTCAGAGCTTCAAGTATTTGTATTCATGAGCCAGTAGTAGCGGGTATCGACAGCTTCTAACAGGCTAGCCACTTTTGACTAATGCATTGAATAGCTTCTACAACTATATCGCTCGAGATCTAGACCAGCGACCGAGTACAATGTATGCTACCACATGCATGGAGAAATCATTGTATAATAGCGCCAAGGATGTATGAAATCCAGTCATTCATTCGCTGGTGGATGTTGCCAAAATATGCATGTTAATATTGTTCTATGCATCTTAAATGTGATCATCTGGTACACAACAGAATGTTCTAGTTTGGAACTGCTGCTAAAGCTGGGAGGGTAATTCATCGCATTTAAAGCCATGCGATCAATAGATTAAATACATGATATGAAGTGGTTAGGATTGAGTATGCAAAGTATAAACCGCTTTCCGTATGCGTGAGTACTAGAAAACCATAGAAACGATTAACCAACAACGTATCAGAGAAGAGTTTAGACAATCGTTCCGCTTAATATATTTGTCGTAAAGCTAATTATAATTAGATTCCAACTTTTCGTTGTCGTGAGCGGAAATCCTGTCTACCTAAGCTAATAGTATCTTATCGATGCTGGTGAGAGATCACTTGGTTTACTTCATCCTATCTTAAGTCAGGCTCGAAATCTCGAAAGTTATCAATAGACTCGGCTGGAAATTGTGAGTTAGTCACTATTAAGTTCGTAGGCGCCTAGCCGGCGAACTACCCAGATGGCCATAGTGGTTATTACGTCTAGCACTCGATATTGCAGGTCCGGGGTACTTGCCAAAGTTCAGCCATCATGGCGCCTGTAAGCAGACTTGACAGGTTCCTAGCGCTCGTGCGGTCGACTCATGACAGACGATTCCTTCATAGCCGGGTTGTACCAGGAGATCCTAGTTATTGACTGCAAATAGGGGGGTATAGTCGGAATTGTAATAATTTTTATTATGACATGGAAAATGAGTCCAGCGAGGGGAACTAGGGAGAAATCCCTAGAAACAAAGGAGCAGCGGGTTGGTTCAATCATATCAAGGCTGAGTGTTCAAATCATTACCTCAACACATTTTGATGTTGCGCGTGACAGTTAGCTATGCGGGGACGGCCTGGAGTGAGCGAGCCAGTCAGCGAGGGATCATCTCACGACGGCAATTCCACCTGCCTATCATGAAGGCGGTGCCGTTGTCTCAGGCGTCGTGCGTACAGGGAATGGTACGAGTTTATCTTATTACCTATGGCGAGAATGGTCCTAGACCAGTTGTCTCTGTTATTGGTTCTGAAAGTACCGGAATCAGACGTGTACGGCAGTTGGAGGAAACGACACCGCACCTGAATCTCTGTAACATCGCATTTTCAGCCCCAGGGTCTAGGCTGGGCGAAAGGTCGTGGCAGGTGGATGGAGCGCAAACCGTGACCGAGTCGTCGGAATGAGGGGTGTGCGGCTTCATAGTAAAGCAGGGTTTCCAGTTTAGTACACTATGATTAATTAGGTAGTCTAACCTTTGCGCTGCCCAGGGGTTGCTGGCGCCTCCGCCGCTGCATTTCGTGCCGTATTCTTTGCAGCTATTGCCAAGTTACTTGGCAATTCTGAAATCTCGATTTTACAGTAGGTTTAAACAGTCCCGAATAAGAAACTATACGCGTCCATATACTACCTCAATCCACGGTTCTTCTTAGCAATGATTTCACTTTAATTAAGTGTTATAGAAAAGGTTATATGCATTCCATTTACAAGAAGAAACGAAACGAGCTTAATTGCGTCGTTCGCATAGGGGTACCGCTAACGAAGGGAAGACAGTACCGACCGATATCACATCATTCCGAAGCGGACCTAGTAATCTTACAGGAGCAACGATGTGCCCATAAGAATCACTGGAACATCAGACAGGGCCTGCATGCAACGGCTCGATCCCCGGTGACTGACCTCCACAAGGCAAACAAGACTCGGGCCGGTTAAATTTCACCAAACTGGGCGTACTAACCTTCTAGTATCATGACCAAAGCAAACAATGTCTTTTATTCCAATCAGAATGGTTTAACCGGCGAGTTTATCCACTAAGGTCAGTGCCTTCAACCAACCTTGAGTCGCGTATGAACCATTGAAGCTGAAGCCGAAGCGGTAGGCGGTATGTAACGGTAACAATCACAAAATAGGAACACTGTACGACCCGCTGAACCCTGAAACCGATCTTTCGGGAACGCTACCGCACGCGTTGGAGTCAATCTTCAGGGTCTTTGTGGGTTCATGTAAGACTAACGACCCTTGAGCTCGTGTTTTGATGAAATCCGTCTTAACCAGACCTGAACGAAGCATCCCATGCCATACATAAATGAGAAAATGAGCAGACACTTTAAGCGTCGGCTAGGTTTTGCAGAAGCTGAATTGCCATCTCATGGAATACAATATGCTCAAAGGGTTCGCCAAAGGTTCGTCAAGGATATATCGCTCCAAGCAGTCTGCGACCGCACACTCTTGTTGTTGGAGACCGCTGTGTTCCCAGCCCCCTAGACTCCTTTGTCGGAATAGAGGAAAAAAAAAATACAGATCTAATAGTTTTGCTCCATATGGTCTTTATTTTAGACCATCACTCGTTATAGACGACACTAGAGGTTAAAAGCATTCTAACGTGTTTTAGTATCCCTAGGAAACTAATTCGTGCACAAAATGCTTCCGGAGAAACTTGTTACCTTACCGATAGTACTTAGTAGATGGTGACGCTTGCCTCCATCATCTTTTAGCTTCCGGCATGCTACAGTTAGATACTCGGCGAGAAAATCAACGACTAAGTGCCTAGAAGGCTGATCTCCACCAGCTGAATAGATGTAGCTACCCATCGCGCTTCCGCGGTGATGTGCAGTTTCCTCAAAATCAGTTGAGGGGAAGAATATCAAAGTTGGTCACGATTATCGTTGGCGCGACGGACACGGATATATTGACAGATACGACGGATCTCAGCTAGACTGAACCAGATACCTGCCTACTTCAACCTAATATAACTACGGGCGAGACGAAAAGAAGGTAAATCTACAACTTGAATTACCACTCATTCACATGGCTTTCCTCGGGCTAGACAGGCGATTAGCCAACGACATGCCCTTCGATACCTCGCCATAATTATAACCCTGTCCCTGTACTTTTGTTTCCCGTGCGGAAGAGAGCGCTTCGATGTGGCTGCTGTTCTGGCTGCAAAACATCTGCAGGCTGACGGCCAAGCCCGGTAATACCAACGGCCCTCCATCACAAGACCTGGTTATTGATCTAGTCCTACCTACCTTATCACAAATATCCTCTATGTGTCCAACTGGGATGACTGCACTGAACAAACAACGGGGTTAATTTTTGCATGAACAATAATAGTCATTCACCATGGGATCAGCGATAAGCTGATACTTTCCCTAACAGCGGTATTAGTCAACCCGATGTGTTGGCGCGAAGGGGAGGAAGACTCGCATGCATTGCGTGACGAAATGTTGTATGAGGTGAGCAGGTGATTGCGATCATAACCCATGTCATACCTGTATCTAGAACAAAGCATAACCGTTAAACCAGGCTATCTTGATAGTTATTAATTCATCGTAATTGTGATCGCTTCTCGGATTTAGTGATAGCTTCGTTTCTCGTCTGATTACCGCCACAACCGTCCTCCCTCCCCAACGGAATGCAAGTTCCTGCTGTGTTCTGCGACTAGCTGTAACTCACCCTGCAGTTTCATCCCTTGGAAACCCGCAAAGGCCGGTGAACAAATCAATCATCAATCTCTGTACAGTCCGTGGGGGTGAAGGAGGCGCCCAGGTGCCAAACTTGATCACGAAAAGTTACTATACATCTGTATCTATTCCTTGCTCGGCGATATTTGGTAGACGCTATTGGTGTATATGAAAATAGCAGTACTTATTCTGTGCAGTGGTTTTTCGAAGTATCAGGGTTTGCATTGCACCTTTGTACCTACTCATACTATCTCGATATACCAATCAGGGTTTACACGAGAGGCACGCAGAGGACGCAACAGGTGCCTAGCCAATTGGTTGGTGAACCCTTTGATATTCCCCGATGATGAGGGATATGAGTGATTCTCACATTTTCTTGTTACAGAACACCCACATATCTCTCTTCAAAGTTCTTGCTATAGCAAAAGACGTACTACACCTTTATTCTCTAAGAACAATATATGTCTTATAATGATCTTCGGGCTAGTAAATATGGATATTCATGATTCATAGAGTAATCCCGAAGTATCCTACTGATCTAGCTGCCGCCTCGTAGAATAACGACGTGCTGTCAATCATTCTTACATGCAGAATGAGTGTTCCCAACAACAGACTAGTCGGGAATTAAACTGTCCATAATAGATCCATCCTAGTGACGAGCCTTACTAAATGAAACAATCGAATTGCCCCGGAAGATCAAGTTGAATATGATGTTTGCCATCTATGAGTTATGTGCCCATTAGTCGGAGTACACTACCTGTTAGTGAGCGCTATCTCGAGGAACGGGCCGAAAGAGTAGTATCTGCTGTGCCGCAATCTCCAAATACACATCATATGAATCTTGAATCTTATGCCCGTAGTTGATTATGACACGCTTATCTAAGTATAATCACCGCCATCGTCCTCCAATAGGAGTCGAGTGCGTGTCCACCCCGTGGAGGAAAGATGGCGGAGATGAAAAAAAGCCAACAAGAAGGGCGGGTCAGCATTTAGTGGCGTAGTGGGCTTGCAAGCTACAGTAGCCTTGCGAGCGCACTGAGTGGTTCACCAGCGACGGCTGAGGTCATTCTTGGGTTGCATCTCTTCTCCATGGGGTGTCCCCGAGCCGGCCCCCAAATTTTGAGAAGACACGCGTGATCAGTCTCGGGGAACCCTTGTGAGACACAAGATTGGCAGATCTAGCGCCACACCCGTAAACGCTTCACATTTCGTGCCGAAGCGTTATCGAAGGGCTCTGCCGAGCTGACTACTTGAGTAGGTAGGTACATTTGTCGCTAGATATCTCAAGTTCCTCTTTCGTTCCTTGGTAGCCTACACTTAATGGGCAGCGCATACAAAATTCAAAATAATCTCACCCTTTAAACGGATATAATCTATATAGTCGGTAGTATATACTCACCCCCTAGTAGTAGATGTTCACATTCTACTATTCTTACACGCGACTGTCTCAACTGCGGTGCACTGTGGCACTTGGGCTTGAGTCAGGTGATGTATGTCATAGTCAAGCCTCAGTGGTTCTCAAACGCTAAGCTTTATTGTTGTCTAAGACATAGTTACTATGTTGAAATCAAATCCCAAGTAGTAAGTCTAGCCGGGCCACGTACCTGTTGGCGTTTATCTAGGGCGATGATTTTTGGGGACTAGATCTTCTAAAAGTGCTCTGCATGGTTTTTTCCCTCCACACAGTCAACAGATGATCCAACTAGCATCTTTACCAACTACGAATATCGCTGTCTTACTATCATATTATTAATTAAGTTCCTATGTTCAGTCTAGTAAGTCCTCCTATGTGAGGTTCATGGCGTCCAAAAGACGCCGGGTCAGCAGGATAAGTTAAGAATAGACTCCAAGCCAAGTAATCAACTTGGACGATGGCATAGAGATATTACAAGTCGGGCGCAATAGGCATGTTTATTTTATTCATACACTGTATACCTGTAAGCTGACGTCGAGGAATCGTCGGTAAAGGATTCGTATGTCTCATTGCCTCTAACAATACGCACTGAAGAACCTCGTTTTCCGATATTATTGCTCCCCTACGCCGAGGGAACAAGAAATTGGATCCTGGGCTTCTGCCTGGGCTATGATGTATGTTCGTTCCTACTAGAAGTTTCGGGTTCTATCAATGGCTTTCATCCAAACTCACTTGGTCCGGTCCCGAAGAATAGCCAAAAATAAAATAAAATACCCTCAGGAGAAGAGTTGGTGTAGGAGACTCGAGCCGACGAATGATATTTTCCTGCAATGCGGCTGACAGTTATTCTTGTGAGAGCCATGATCTCGGTACATATGACTTGCGGGCGGCGCTAAGGATGACGAGCATGTGTCGATTGCGACTCACAACTATACTCTCTGTGCGACACTCAACCCTTATCATCCCACTCTCGTCAGCAATCTCATTAGGAGCAACGCGTTACTCACATTCCCCCATTTGTATCCCTGATAGCTAAGACAAGATAAGTGGAATTTTCGACATCAGAAGCTCAAGATTATGGAATTAATCCTATGTAGGTTTCGGCATGCCAGTGTACTATACTCAAGCCCAACTATACTATGGTTGGGGTAATAAGCATATGGATGCGAAGGAAATCCAACAACCTAATGCCGCTAAATATAACCTCAACCCCCCTTTTCTTTTACCTTTTTTTTTTTTTTTTTTTTTTTTTTTTTTTTTTTTTTTTTTTAAAAAAAAAACCTTATTACTATCTACCTCAAATTTGCGTTTGAGACAGTGAGACTAAGGATTCTACTAACATTTTAACAAATTAGACCCCGGGTCGTGGTATAGTGGGTGTGAACTCTTCATCCCAAAAGGCCCCTAATCTCACCACCCCGTGTTGAGCATATCTTGGCTGGCCTGGTCGGTTCTTGTAGTCGTTAATCGGTAGAAGTAGAATGCGCGCTTCTCGCAGATTATTTCTCGGAGAATAAATAGAGCTCATTATTCAGCTGGGAGACATCACTCAGTTAGCATTATTACCGATTAACAAACATACTGAACAGATACGTTCATTCTTGAGACTTACTAAGGTTGGGCACACTCGAATGATTGGATTGCCTTAATGCAGATATTAATGCGCGATAGGCTACTTACTCCTCGTTGCCCCCGACAAGCGTACTGCGACTGTGCCACCACCTGTTTGATATTCCGGTCAATTTTGAATGGCTCGTGATTACTTCTTTGTCAGATATTTCCAGCTCTCTTCGATAGCTCTCGGGATGACATCATACAGTAAGCACACTCAGTGTGTCGGATCAGGGAATCAGTAGACGTGCATCAAAATGGTTGTCATATCTGAGATGCAAATAGACAACGTTGCGAGATCGACGTACAGCAAAATGTCATATCCGGTCACCCTTATGCACGATTCCAGCGGACTGGAAATCTAACGTCGATCATTCCGCAACGGTACCAGTATTTATGATTCAAGTCACCGTTCCTACACTCACTATATCTGAAGCATATTCCGAAGTCTCTCTCACATGTGTTCTCTAGCACCCGAAACAAGTAAATCCCGATGGGGATTGAACTAGAGGGATCTACCTTTTCTAATTCAGAAATTTAACCAACAGGCAGCAGAGTTGACTCCCAAAAACAGCGTTGAAATGAGATCACTAGATCCACTAAACAAGACCATCGTAACATCGAGCCTAGGGCCTCTCCAACGTAATGGTACACCCTCAAACAGGCGATGAGATCATCTACAATGGACCCGGTAGCTTCTTCATAACCGAGCACTTATAATATTACATAGAAAGCATTCACGCTCTGCGAAGCTCGGTAATTGAGCAAGCCAACCGACTAGGCGGCGCACAACCGCGGATTGATCTCCATGATGAGCATACATACTACAGTTCGTGTGGGCTGGTCAGGTCCCTGACTAGATTCATTTTCCTAGTCCGTAAGTATGCGTTTAGACAAATGCTTCAGCTATCCAGGTACATTCTTGTACCTCTAGACTCCCTCCTAGTCCTCAAGTCCTTGTTGATTATTATTGGCCGTGAACCATGTCTCATCCATAGCTAGTATACCCTGCCACCGATTGCGTTGACAACGTATCCAATTGCAAACAGTCTGAGTTGAGTAAACGAGTGATGAGAGAATGCCTAACTGCGTATTTAGTCGTTTGCGCATACCACTGTTTGATCATGACTACTGTACGTCGCCAACAATCCTTTGTCGCTGTACCGCCTTTATCACAAACACTCAGAAATCCTATAGGCAAGATGGACGACGGATCAAGCCGCTGAAGTTCCGAGAGGATGCGAAGATGGGAAGGATGGGAGCTGGCTGATTCCTCCCCACCCCGCCACCCCTCATCCCCTCCATTCCAGTAATCGGCCTAAGCTAAGAGGAAGCGGTGAAAAGACATCTGCAGGATTACGTCGTATCACAAGGACAAAAGAGACATATACCCCAAAAGAGGAACCCACGACTATGTTTCATCTCGATTGGGGCATCCCCCAGCAATACCACACCGGTGGGTTCCCCGTAACCGTTGCGACGTTGTCTGACGGTAGTGTTGGAAACGTCTGCCTGATCGCATAGCATCACAGTACCTTATAGGGCTGGGCTGGATCCAGCGAAGTATCGCCGAGTCTTGTTTCGGAAGCCTGAATGGGTGGCAGAGAAGATTAGCGAAGCTCCAACGCGCGAAATTCGGGGCTCGGCTTCCTTCCTATGCACGTCTTTCCAGCGTAGCGACGAGAACACCATGACACTAAAAACCAACAGGATGAAACACATGGGGATAATTTGAGGTATGAAATGAAATATGCATCAATTTGTGAACCTTAAAATGTGGGAATCCCTTCTCGCCACCTGATGTTCTAAGAAAAGTACTATGCAGGAATGTTGATAACAATTCCCAGGCGTACAGCTAGCGCTTGTTTCTGGCTCATCCGAATACACTTATAACCAGTCGCAATTCACATCGTAAGGGGGATGAAAGACGCGTTCACTAACCTCTCGCATTTGGCCCGCAAGGGAGCTCAGTCTGAAGCTGTAGCAGGATAACACAACAGGGTCCGCGGGTAGGCACGCGAGACAAAAAAAAAAAAAAGGGTACATGCCACCTCATCGAGATCTCTCGTAACCAGGAGATCAGGTCAAATCACACGTCTCTATACTAGTGCTACGACGTAGTGTGTGTACTGAGATGATAATCCCCCAAAAACGTGGTTGTGACAATTCGGCCTTCGGGAGGTGGGGGACGGGGAAAGGGAACACTGTCGACAGCCTTGTCTCATGTGTCACACCACCCAACTCACCACCCCCAGGATCCCCTGTTGATAAGTGTGCTAGCAGAGGAGTCCTTCTCGCCGTGATTGCGCGGCGCGGCGCGGCTGGGAGACGAGGGATTCTATACAAGACCACCAAACGGCCGAATGCGGAGCGAAGGAGCGATACTTGTGAGCTCGTGACGAACAGCCATATGCCCTTGGTAATGCCGGGGTCTTCAGCAGTAAACTATACCAGTATGTGATATACGGGTTACGGTTATTGTTGCGCGAAGGGCCGAAAGGTTCTCAACACCTTCATTGTGTAGTACTTGTGCGTAAATCTATTAAACTCTTTGTTGTACAAAAGGGGCACTACACCAAGCGACATCAATACTTCTCAGTCGGATCGTGGTGCATTAAAGATTTTCTAAATCGCCTACATGTTACTCAACCTTTATCTAGTATTGCAAGGTTTAGTAATAAGAAGTAGTATGATAGCGTCTCTTTGTCAAACGTCCAGTGCAGCGCTCTGTTAGCACGAAGGTCTACAAGTCTACAATTGATTCTGTATGTTAGCGGCGCGCTGTTCTCTTATGATGTGGTGTGGAGATTAGTTCGAATCGTCCAGAAACAACGAGAAGTGTGCTAGAGCCCACGAGACGCTGGTGTGAAGAGCGTGATTTGCGAATATGCAATGCAATGCAATGCAGTCCCAGACAGGGACAAAAATAGGTGACGAGGATAGGGAAGATGAACGAGTACGTCGATGGAGGGTATTCTGGGGGACCCAACGCCAAGTTGTATCCGCGGCTCGTCTTCAATACGCAAGTAGGCACCTTCACTTTACCGGACGCACCACGATTGCCGCGCCGCAGGGCTGAATTTGAGAGTCGTGCGATCTGAACCCCTTCCCCTCTGACATGCAGCAATCAACTGACTCTTTATACCCGACCGGAACCGAATGACCTCGCGGTAGGGTAGTATCGTGAAGACCTGTAAGCCGAAAGCGCTGACGAACAAGCTACTCAGCCTACCAAAAATAATATATCCTAGCGTCATTAGTCGCGAGAAAACGAATGTCCTTATTATACGTACAACGCCATCAACATTGCCGAAAAGAAATCTTGAAGGAGACTGGGATATACTACGATTTATAGGTGGTCAGATGGTTTCTACTGAGATCCGTTGGTCAAATTTGAAGGAACTAGATAGGTATGTATGCATATTTTTGGTCGCGAGACTCACTGATCATGTCAAAATAAATAATAATATATGAAAACTAAAAGAAAATTCTATTTATTTATTTAATTTCTTTTGTTGGATACATAACAAAGACATACTAGTATCTTGTGAGTCCCATGCATCTATAGTTCAAGGCTACGTACTAATCGCCAAGGTCTCAGTAAGACACCTAGGTCAATGCGCATAGCAGTAGGACTGGTCTTCTGGTTGGGTTGTTACTAGCCGTTCCCCAATCATAGGCGCCCCGAATTTAGGGTAAACTGTTCTTGTCCTGTATGGGGATACTGTCTAGACCTTGCCATGCCTCTCCTCCTTTCACTCAGGCTGTCTGCTGAGTGCGGTGCATAAGATATTGATCATTGTGAGGCAGCGTCTTGGGCTTTTTACCCAGTCCGCGTGGTTTGAAGACCTTGTTGTCACATTCGCGACTAGCTTACACTAGAGTCTTTTCACTTCATATGACAGAACAATTTATCTAGTAAGTTCCATTGCACCGAGGATGGGAGTAGCTGGAAATGGGAATACCGACCCGGCGGCTCAGCGATTGTTTGACTCTAGCGGAACAAGTAGTCGTCCTCTTATTAAGGCATTTTTTAGTTGGAAACTAGAGCTGGGCTAGGGAGAAATCGCCGAAATTTTACGTGTAGTCAAGACTAATTTCCTCCCAGCGTCCACGTGACAGGCCTTGACAGATTTGCCACCATATAACCCCATGTCCTAGGTGGTTGTGCGAACAAGTGTTTATTGGTGCAGGAACGAAAGAGCAGCTCGATTACACGCCTGAAAATCGTGTCATTCTGCCTTGAATAATACCAACTTATAAGGCTCAACCTTGCCAAAATATACTAGGTTAGTAGGTTAAATAGTCACAACGTGGTGTGACTATTGGGGAGTCATGCGCTGTATTCATGTTTGGGCTATAGAGAGTTTACTTTATAGTATGGAGAGGCCTAGCGATGTCTAGAACACCACCCGACACCTAACTATACAGTATGAGCGTACAGGCGTGGCTATAGTATAGTCCTAACCGCCTGCCCTAGGATCACTCGCTAGCTGAGTGTGAGATTTTAAGGCACGCGGGGAAATCTGAACCTTTAAATTCAGCCGTTGGGTTACAAAGACACAAGCAAGGCTCCCCTGACGCGGCGTCGAGCGAATATGCCCCTTACTGTCCCTAGCTCATCGGACTGGTAAACCGTGACCTATTGACCAGCGGCGTGGATTACCCGGCCCGCCTGTTCCTGGCGGTTATTGATCTCGTCTGGAGTAAAATCGCCACTAGCTGACTACGATCATTCCTCCTGTTAACCGCGACTCTTGGAGCCTCGTTGAGTGCCAGCTTGGATTAAATCTTTATCGTATAATCTGTTGCACTATGCACAATGCAGCAGGCCTATATCTATGTATAGACAAGGGCAAGTAGCAATTCGGGGCGAATTACCGTGCACTACCGGCAGAATACCGGGTACCTTTGGGGCGAGAGGTTCTGTTTGGTAGATATGTGGAGAAAAATTGGCAACGACTAGTATGTACTCTATATTTTGCCTAGTAGTCATACTCTAGTAGTCATAAGCGGTGTCGCGCATCCGACCATGGGACGGGGACGGTCACCCGTCAGAAGTTGTGCGACTGAGCCGCAAGACTATGGATGGTCATTTAGATGTGGCGTTAGAGTGGACACAAATGGAGTAAAGCGGCCGTTGGACGTAGCTCTGTTATGCTCTGTTATGTAGATCAATTGGATTGTTCCTCCTAGAAGCCGAGTTGGGATTTTGAAGCCTTTGACTCGGAATAACATGTTCCATCTTGGAACCATGGCAAAGGGTGTAATTGGGGAAGGAGATTACTGGTGGGTTTACTGTGTACACTAAACGAAATATCTATAATCCAAGCCTCTCCAACCTGAGACCAAATGTCATCATTGGCACTGCTGGTCGTTGTGTGCCTATGCACATGAAATAAACCCAGTAAATTGATCGACATGCTAGTTCATTTATACTAGGATAGTACTATAGGTAGTGCAGCTATTGGGTCCTTACTACTGTACTTAGCATACAATCTGATTAGTTGGCGGTTGAATATGTAAGCAAGGGGTGTGTGTACATTTGGCGTTATTCTGGGTTATCTTATTGGTGGAAACAAAGTAAGTCAAGTTGATGGTAAGTGAATGTATGGCCATAAGCGAACAATGAGCCCTGAGAGATTGAAGGCCATATACTCCGTATTCTTTATTTGATTTGATTCAATCTCAATATACATGGGGCAAATGGAATGGAAACCGATGTAACTGCCGTTTCGGCGTGCTCGCCCATTAGTCCGAAATGTTCTGCCTTTCAAGGTATGAAGCAGGTAAGTGGCTAGGTTATATTTTGAGCTGGACTAACCAAGTAATAGAAAAGTGATTTTCCGGCACTGAACTACAACTACCAGGCGGGCAACATGCGGATGGCGGTCTCTTTCGCGGCTGCTTTACCTGGTGGCTGAATTCCGGACCGGGGATTCGCCTAGCTGCAGGGCTGCGGATGATGACTCTCAATTCTCAATTTTTTTTCAGTTGAACACGACTTATCACAAAGTAGCACGCGGTCTATCACCATATAGAATCCTAGAGAAAGCTCATAGGAGGTGCTTTAGTTTCGTTTCGTATGCTCTCCTATAGCAGCCAATTTGAATCGGCATGTGGAATCCGAAGCCGTTGACGACAAGATCGGCAAAGATCAACTGACACAACAGCATATAGCTGGTTTTTGCCTTATTGCGGCAGTAAAAATAAGCGTGTGACTGACCTGAGAAGTGTTTTATCGTGGTCTGTGTAGATGGCCAGCAATAGCGATCAAACTAAATACTAAATGGTGTACGCTATGGGTGAACATCATGCTGAACATAATCTCACATCGTGCACCTACCTATTTCTGCTACTACCAAAAAGAAAAAGAAAAAAAACAACTATATCAGGTTACTAAACCATGGATCCTTTAACAATCGAAATTCATACTTGATTTCTGTTTGTGGCAATAGGATAGTGTATTTTCAGCTATTAAAGCTGGTGAATCTGGTGTTACTAGCTGGTTTAGGATGTGTAGATGGCCTATGAAAGTCGGGGTCACACTGAAACTAAAAGTGGGTAGCCAAGAAACTAAACACAGCGCTAGCCTGTGATATTTAGCAAAGTCTACATAAGAATATTATTGTTTGAATGTAATAATCGCCGAATTGTAAATTTATGAAAATAATTGCGAGGGGTGATGTATAAGGACAAGAAAAATAACGGCGGGGGATAATATTTGATATAACTTCTTTGAATTTGAGATTGTTCTTCGGTCGCCGGGACGGGGCGGAACCGGGGGACACTATCCCTGTCTCTTATATGTAAATCCGGGGCAGACGCATCCTAGCAATTCTAATGAGAGCTTAGTTGAGAGCTGGAAGTGGTCCTGACTGGGAAGAAAGGCCACATAGGACACCGTATAGGAGGCTGCGCAAACTTGCTGAAAGATGTTTCAAGTTGCAGAAACTATTTAAAGCATATCATTACAAACTGTTGGGAGCGCGATATCCAGATCCTCGGGGACGCCATATAAGATCAAGATCGGACTATGCAGGTAGAAGGCTGAGACATGCTTGAGGCGAGGCCTTTAGGATTGTGACAACTCCGAGCGATTGGGAAACGGGGCGTTTCATCCTAGCCACGTTGAGGATCACAGTCCTCAACAAGTCAATCCTGAAATAGATAGAACTATTGAGGGAAAAGAAAATGGCCCTCGCGTATATTGGTGGCTCACGGGTTGTTCGCGTACATGTTTGCTACAAATACTTTCCTGTTATTGAGACCATGGGGTCAGTGATATCTCGATTTCTTATTGGGGATGACCATTCGGTTAACATTCATATTCCATGGGGTAATGTGCACTGATAATGTGGAGATGAGACGACTTTGGTGTTTTGTTGGTTTACATTAGGGAAACGGTATTCGGTATTATCTCTCTTCCCAGGTGCCAAGCTGTTGGTAACCAGATGTGGAGTGTTAAAGGTCCGGAAAGGCTTTCCTAAGGGGCGAGTTTGACTAGCCTGGGTATCAGCTCTACACTATATCGAGACAATGTTCATGTTCCAGCACCCTCACATGACTTCTAATAAGGGCCTTTTTGCCACCAGAGTGTCCATCTATCCACCTATCTAGTATAATATAGGCACCCATCGCTTGGTGTAGTTAATTCCCATACTCGCTTAGCAAAGGGCCCGTGGAGCGCGCTGAAAGGATGAATCCATGTTGGTGCTTGTTTGCCTTTATATACAGTAAAAGGGGCATCGTCAGAAGAGGGTTGTAATCGAATTTTGCTATTGAGCGTTGCGGAGCACATAATAGAACCTATAAGTAGTATATAACGTAGAAATGATAGGATCCACATGATAAGTGTCGGCGTATGAGATTTCCATGTGTCCTTGCCTCTGCTCCAGTATGACTACAATAGATATAAGAAACTTGGCTAGTTGTGCTGTATGCAATGAGAAGGTATGACATGTTTACTAGTATACGTAGTACCTCTCATTTCAATCGGATAATTTCTTACAGGAATGCGAGTAAGAGATCCTCGAGCACTACACACCAATGAAGTTCTATAATGTGGACGGGAAGTGCCCCGTGACCCGGCTTGGCTCCATAATTCCCCTGTCCGGCACACTGGTTCCGGGAAACGTGGCTGGTCACTCGTCAGAACTGATCACCCATTTACCTGACAAAAGAGTAAGCGACATCAATCCTACGTACTGTAAGCTACCTACACTGCAAGGAGGCTGGCTTAATACGCTTGGTATAATCCCTATCATCAGTTATCGCCTATCGATTGTGATGGTTGAGATGGTATCTGACAATTGACAACGAGTAAAACCAGGTACGCGGAACCCTGATACGACAATGTGTCACATTGTACAGCAGTACACGAGGTTATCCTATGCTCAAAGTAAATACCCTCGTTAGAAATCATTGAGTGCCGCATCTTTAAGAGGGCAAGTTCCGCATCTCGTTTAGATGAATCTTCTAGAAACGGGGCATTATCTGAAAAGATGGGGGAAATACCTACAGTAATCTTGACAATGTAGTAGGGTCCTTGACCCTGTCGTGGATTGGAGACGGGCAAATCGAATAGACTTATACTTGGTTTGTAGTCTCAAGTTTGTCAAAGGATGTGTTGCCGCATGAAGCTAACCATCTTCTTTGGCGAGAACATACTTCCGCTGGGAATAATAATGGCACAGCACCCTTTTAGGGTTACCAACTCATACACATCATCTGTGACTAGGTGAGAAGGGAGCTCCCGCACCCTGCGTGCTTAGCCGATAGCGCACCTCAATCGTCAGCTCGAATCCTACAGCAATTCAATATCCGCGGAGGGCACATGAACCGTCTCACGTCAAATAGACGTGGGGGCCTACCTAGCTTCATCCCGCGCCTAGACACATACCTATGCTCCTGCAGTTGAAACTAACCTCACCGAGAGGAATCCTACGGAAAACCCTTGTCGCACGTGTGATAATTTTTCGTTTCTGAATCGCTGCTTGCCTCTACACTACGTAAGGGATGACACAAAATGTCGGTTAGCTTCCGCCTATATCATATCCGAGAATATTGCGCAATGATACGGGGAATGTGTCTACCCCAAACTCCACACAAGCTACACTGGTGTACACTTCGATGTAGTGTACTGGTAAACATGTCGAACGTGTCGAACATCTCGTTCTCCATGCGACACCGAAGCGGGTAGCTGTAATCACCGATTTGATCATGGTGTCAAGAACATCCGGCGACCAGCGTGCAATAGAGGGGTCCGGTGTTGATCGAATGAAGAAGTAAAATGAATACCTTCCGATGGGGAAACACAATGTTGCGCTGCAACTCCCGGCGCGACGGCACGACCCTGTTCTTGACTCTGGGATGGTGGAGAGGCGTGGCCGTATCCCACCTTAGTGTAGATTAATTATCAAGGTAATAATCTTGACCTGTCGTGTGACAAAGGCGTAGATACGGCCGCGTGGTAAATGTTCGAAAATGAGAGAACACTCTACCATCACCAAGGCTTCACTTTTATGTATCACATGGTGTTTGCCGCCGCGTAGGCAATAAGAGTGTGCTATGCATGATACTGGTGTGCTACGACTCCTGGGTTCGATAATGAATGAGCAGAATCTAGAAAATTTCTAGCGGTAAATGGGGCGGGTAGCTAATATTCAGGGTCTCATACGAAGAAGGTAGTGCTAACCGTGTTTCCTAAAAGGCTTCTGTAAGGAAAACACCCTTGTGCCAGCAATGTGTCATAGCGACCCTCGCCCGAATCGTTGTCCACTGGCTTGCTATACGCTAGAGCACTTGACACGCTCATCCACTAACCAATAATTACTTTATTGTCGTATTAGTATCGGCGGCCTTTGGACCGGTAACAGAATCTACATTCGTAGCGGGATGACTGGCACGATGACGGCGGGTCGCCCAATTTTCATGTAAACCCTTGTTAATACATATTTGGAATCTTCATCTGCCGTCAATTCGTATACGGTGGCAGAGTCAGCTGTCCTCTCTGCATAGTGTAGTAGTGTAGTGAAGAATACCTTATAACCACAAACTGTGGAATTGCGGATTAAATGACTACACTAGTGGCGGACGTTCTCCAGGTCGACAGTTCCAAAGGCATGATGCAATCAACGTCAAGAAAACAAATAAAGTCTCGACTGGGTAATTGGCCACCCGACGGCCGTGCTAGTATAGAGCGTCATGTTCTAAGAGCGCTGCAAGAGGTCGGCTGGCGCAAATTATTGTTTGCGCGCATCTCGTGATAGGAGACCGGGGGACAATTGATGCTCTGAAATGGCATTGGTGCCCGAGCGAGCCTTGGTCGGCGGCATGTGACTGATGAGCAGTGGCGCGCTTGCAGATTGGAATTGAGCTTTGGGGGTAGCTACTGTGCGTAGGATATAGGCAGGTACTGTGCGAAATGCACTCATGTACTTACCTACCTAAGGTACCCAGAAAACCATAGAGAAGGTATAGCGTAGGGGCCGAAGATGGCGACTCGGCTATAGTGGGGGGAGGGGGGAAGGAGTCCCGAAAGACAAGCAACTCCTGGCTGATTGCACCGAGGCTGAGTCCTCACCTGATCACATTCGACACAAGGAAATAAACGGGAGGCGAAAAAAACCCAAAGGGACCAAGGATTACCTAGGGTGTCGTCTACACTACAATGGGTGAAATATCCAAGGTAGGTATTTGGTGTGAATACCTTAGCCACCAACTACACTACAATACTTTAGGTACAGTACAGTACAGTACAGTACCCATACTAGGTAGGTAGCTAAGCAAGTCAAACTGCCCCAACAAACAAACGGCCCTTTGTTGCCGACCACTTTACCCGCGCCATTTTAGGGATAGAACGCTGGTCCCTACCTGTAAAATAGCTACCTAGGTTGTAGTCACGAGGACACAAGAATGCCAACGCACAGAGCGATCATCCACGGCCTGACCTTGCTTGACCTGGGACTGACCTGGACCGTCGCGCTTGAATCATACGTCGGTCCGGAACACAACGTGAATCTTGCCTGATCAATTCATCTGCCGTCCGCCTGTTGCTCACCTGCCTCGGTGAATTGATCATGGATCGGAGACAATGATCAGAAACATTGAGAGACATCTAGGTGGACGGCAGCGGCACATAATTGGCAATATCCGTGACAGGTGGCCGGACCCAAACCACCAGTTGCCGAGTGGTTTGCAGTGCACAATCCTTCCCTCTTCTCTCTCTGGTCGTTTAAATGATTAACCGGAAGCGGAGAATCCCCACGACACAGGCACAAGCGCCAAAGTTTTTTTCTAGTTGTGCTTAGTGCGTGACTCGCGTTCAGAATCCGGCGAATTGCACTTTAAACAATTACTGGACTGAGTATGCTTTCTTTTTGGTGCACCCGTGACTGTCTCATCAATCTAGAGATGGTAAGAATACGCGTTCGCCTCACCTAGTAGGAGGAGGAGCAGCAGCAGCAGTAGCAGTAGTAGTTACGCCACGCTAATATCATTTCGTTCCACGTAACGCGGATCACGTATATCGACAATGTTAGAATCAATGGGTTGTTGTCCTTGAAGTAACGACTCAAGATGGCCTCTAGAGTCGAGGTATACCAGCAATAACACCACCTGAAGTGCTTATGATTTCTTTCGGTCGTGTAAGTATGGGAGGGAATGAGCGTGCTACGGTAATATGAGTATCATTATTACTGCCACATTGACACCAATCTTGTTACAATCTTGTTGGGAAGTTCTGGCAATTTCAATCTCAATTTCCAGAGTCCAACAGGATCTATGGCTTTGCCATATACGACCCGTGCAACAAACGTACAACGCAGTCAGTCTGTTGCACAGAGAGCCTACGGCAATCACCTTGGTTCTCAACGCTCCCAATTCAATCACCAACACACGTCACAAGAGGGTAACGCTCGCCTTGTTTAGCCACGTAAGCCTCGTTCGAAACAGCAGATATCCAAGAGTCTCGCTTACCGGTGTAAACTACGTTGGCAATGAGATAGGGTTTGCTAATTAGATATACTACTATACTATGCAGACAGACACTGCCTTTGTTCGGCTCAAGAGTCAAAGACTGTTGCAAACCATCGGATGCGGGTACCTTCACCGGCCACACCACGGCCAAACAGACCACCTGTCTCTGCCTGTGTGGATGCGGAGGAATTAGGGAATAGCCGGAACGCTGGACCTTCTGGCCGGCGGCGGGGCATCGCTCAAGAATGCCTTAAATGCCTGATTAGGAGAGTAGTACTATATCTGGACTGGTGTTGGCGCTAAGGGGAAATCTAAGCCCAGGATGGTAGTACTTTGTGCGCTACGGGTCATAAGATACTGATAGGACAAGAGACTAGACCGCTGGGTGCTTGTGTTGGTATGGTCAGTGGGTCAGAGCGAAAAGTCCTAATAAGGGAGAGAATTCTGTAGGTACTGGGCAGTGGAGTCAGGTACCTCGCCGGTAGGTCGTCGATACTTATTTTAGCTGGGGTTGTTACAGGGACTCCCTGCCCAGAAAGTCCCAGTACAGCCACAGATCCCCCACCTGCAAGCTTGTGTGTCTACCCTGCAAATAGGTCCGTCAAAGGCCCAGATGTCGACTTGTACTTCCGGCAGGTACAAAGGCTCCAAGTATCGAGGTACTCTCGTACCAATGTACTCGTGTACCCATGTACCCGCGTACCAGGGTACCCAGGTACTGTGGGATATGTACACAGGTACTAATGGTAGAGGGAGGGCCTGCTAGACCGCGCCTTTCTATTCTCCACTACCTAGCAGGGCCTGACCTCCACCCTGCTCTGTTCCCTGAGGTCTTCGAGCCTCTATCAAATACATTAATATGTACAACTACCCACAATCTCCCCCTTCCATAACTACTTACACCACCTACCCTACATACATATCGCCAACTTGACGCCTTCAACATAACTCTTGGGTGCTAATCCAGACGCTTGTCGCAACATTGACCTCGTCAGCCATTCACTCCACCCGATCTCGGTCTTTACGCCAAGTATACATACATTGCCAGCCGTCCTCTCCGTCAGCATAGCATCACCAGCATAACATCTCCTGTATATTCGATGGCAAATTGCACATAGCGACCGTGTCCACACGATATTGTTGAATTGATCCCCCCAGACCGATCAGCTTGCGGCGACGAGTATCCCGATTGATACATTTTTTGAAAGGAAACTCCACGTCTTTGTTCGCATTCACCGATTTGCGCCACCACCCCTACTGGTCTACACGCATCCTATCAACCTTTCCCATCCTCGCTGCCCCTTCCATGAGCACCAACTTTGCTCAGCATGCCAGGTAAAGCAGAAGGACTGGTTCTCACCGTGGATCCAAATGTCATCCACAAGGTTGACACTAACAACCCTCATAACCTTTTTAGCATGTGGACTGGTAAGTCGAAACTCGTGGTGTATATGGATGTGGATTTGCGACGACTAACTCGGTAATCAGTCTTCTCTAGGTGTGCCGAATCGGTAGAACAAGGGCGCAGGCTAGAAAACCTCAGCTGGCGGTTATGGACAAGGGAAGCCCTATGTTGCGAGACAACTACTCAGACAAAGACACAGAGACCCCCTTCTACAACCACTACAAACCCGGCACAAGACATCCCTGAGAAGCAGCGTATACCCGACGTACCGCAATTATCGGGCAGTGTCGATTCCGTCGTAGACGAAGAAGCTATCGAGTTAACAACGGAATCAAACCCAGTAGAAATTCTACGACCCAATATACGACGGCAAGACTCTTGTGGCAGTAGCCAAAGCAAGGGCCGAGAACGGCACATTACGTCAGATCGCTTGGAGAAAATGGTCGTCGATATAATCAAAGAGAAAAAGCCAAACCTTTCGCCTTTCATCGTTTCTTCTGTGGAGACGGATAGCGACCAGCTGGAATCTTGTTCATCCGAGGTGGAGGAGACGCCTACGACCCTCATAACCGAATCAACCGAGTGTCCATCTGCTTTAACGTCACAGACTTCAGCCAACTCGGATTCTAGCGAGCCTCAAGCCACGGCCGTGATCCGGGGGTTTTCGCCTTCTCAATTTCCTTCTGCAAGGGCTTCTCATGAAACGAAATTCCTACAGCCTAACGTTATCCCAGAACCTCAATCCTCCCCTGCCCCTAAGCTCGTACAACCTAAGAAGCAGCCTGCCAAATTCGCGTTAGGTAGTTCTTCTGGTGATGAATCTTCACCAAGCTTTGAGATCCGTCAATCCGTCCTCCCACCCAAGAAGAGCAAGATATTCCAGCTGGGCGGTTCCTCTGGATCTACTGAAGATCAAAGTTCATCGCTCAAGAGTGCACTACATTCAGGGAAACCAAGTTCGCTCCTAAGTGCTCACAAGAAGCAAACATCTTTTAGTAATCAAGTTACAATGCGAACGATATCGACTCCTAGTGACCAGTCCGGTAGTTACGTTGACGAGAGCGCTATCGACGACGATGACGAAGATTCAGAGTGGGAAGACTCGATAGAGGAAAGCGGCAAGTCGAGCATGGATGACAAGGTTACTTTCAAACGAGTGCCTTCTAGGCCCAACTTGACCTCACAGAGATCCCTTATCAGCCTCATGATTGCTGGTGAGGACCGAACAAGAGGTCTTAGCAATTACGCCTCACATTCCACTCCCGCAATTGCGCAGCGTGCTCGCCAGCTGCAAGGTGCACCAAACGGCGCAGCATCTCCCAATGAGACCGACGATATTCCATTGGAAATGAGAAGAGGTCTGCGCCGCACTCCTTTAAAATCTATTAATGAGATCCCCCGATCCGGCGCCCAACCCATCATGACAAAACCCACGATCCATTCCGACCCACAGGCTTTATCCCCTCGAACTACCAGGCGGCACATGTTAGCTACAGAATTAACAGAGTCGCTTAGACGGCAACTACTCTGGGAGCGACAACAGAAGTCATCGACCGCTAACGCTGTGTTGAAGCGACGCCACACTTCGCATGATGTTGCGAACCTTAAACAATATCCTGAAAGATCGTACATGAACAAGTCCAAGGATGAGATCAATTCCAACAGCTGGAACCAATATTTGCAGAACGACAATACTGGTTACCACGCTCAGGGATGGTAAAATGATGTTTCATACATCAAAGATAATGCAGCATCTTCGACACTCTAGCAGCTCTACCTGCTCTGTACACTTGCTTTCATTTCCCTCATTTGCATGGCGAGAGGTTTTTGCGTTTTATTATACCATGCATGCATCTGGCCGGCGTTTATACCGTTGCTTTTTGTAATGAGTCATTCTAATGGCACAAGCGATCTGTCGTGTCCACATTTGGACAAGTCGATCAAAATAACATTAATGAGCATCGCTGTGCTCTCGATTATGGTAGCTTTTGGTCGTTCATGATGGCATGGTGACGATCGATTGGCGTTGTACCTCCAATGATACCATGAACCCTCCCTCAAATTCTTTCATCTTTTTTTTCATCTTCTTTTCTGTTTAGTTTCTAGCCGATACCCAGGGGTAATGGTTTTATATCCCTTAGCTACTAGCACGTAGTACGGAGGGGTAAAGTTGGATGCAAAAGGACATATATGTATTCTAGTAAGAAACAGAGAGGGCAACCTACCACGAGGCAACTTGACCGAAAGGCCAAAGGCACAAGATGGGACGATTGATTCGTCAGCCCCCGAAAGGAAAAGCAAAGGCAGGAAAACAATGCGTCATGACCACAAAATAAGAGCAGACATCATAGGAGCTTAAAAAAAAGAATAAAATTTCCCGATCTTCTAATTTCCCTCCCATATTCGTTTGACACACTGTCTCTCCTATGAATTATGACATCGAATAGGGAATTTCAATTCCGCATAGGTATTCCAGATAGCTTAAAGCATGTGAAGATGGCTTGACTGTATATTACTCTATCCGACTTTCCTGCTCGCTTCACAACTGTGTCCGAGATTTCATAGGCCGTCATCATATGCCTAGGCAGGCAAAGTTTAAATCTATTGCCATTCTGACTAAGCCCTATTCACAGCATCATCCCCGGATGGGTATTAATGAGCATTATCCGTGCCTGTTGAACTGCGCTAAGGCTTACAAAGCCCTAAGTACTTAGCGATAATTGCTGCAACATGTTAATCCAATGAATGAGCCGAGTAATCGAGCAATCAAGCAATGTCTCGACACAAAAAAAAAGAAGTATCCACTGTGACGAGGTGACGAGGTGTCGCTGGTAGTAGTGTACTGTAGTCCCTAGAACGCGCCGGTTGTGTTTGGGTACGCAGTGAGGTAGTGTCCACGCACACTGGCCGTAAACGGAATGCTTGGTTCTGCTGAGCTGGCACTTATCCTGCACTCGGGATGCTCCCCATTTTTACCAAGTCCCCTGGAAAAGAATAAAGGCGTGTAACCAACGGAGAAGCTTTAATCTCTCAGTGCCTAAAGCAAGATAGGTAAAACAGCAAGATTCCAGCATCATTGACTACTATCCTGTTTCGACGTATTAATTGTCTATTGAGACTTTTGTGTCGAGTACCTCCCTACCTACCTAACCTGAGTCCTCGTCCGATGCAACAAGGGGCCATGACCCAGTTATGCGCAGACGCCAAAGTAACACTATAGGGCTAGTTAGTAGAGGCTTATCGCACGCCGAGCGTTAGTCTGCCGAACTACTACGTCCGAGGTGAAAAGAGCACCTGTCGTCGCGGTCCCTGAAAGCCACAACGTTTCACGTATCTCTGTATCTCTATATGTAACTGTATGTAACTGTATGTAGTGTACGGGCTTGGTCAAGTGAATTGATAAGAGGAAAAGGGAATGGCTTGAAAACGCATGATGAGTTGTCTACCCTCCTCCGCGAACTACGACAACTAACACGCACAAGCCCTCTCCCTCCATCCTCTCCTCTCTCTCTCTCTCTCTCTCTCTCTCTCCATTGCCCCTCACGTAGATAAGTAGATCAGACGGTAATAGCCCCAATGCGACATGCGAGCGAGACAATGTTATTCTAGTAACCCTCCATCATCGCTCACCGCCTTTCTGTTACCTACCATATCGACATGTCTCATCTTACAGCAGGTGGTAGACTAACGCGAACTCCGGGTTGCAAATAAGTGACTCAGAAGGAGGGGGAGAGGAGGCGGCGAAAAAAAAACCAAGGCACCAAAGGCAGACCCCACTGATGCTAATGTAGGTATTACTGGTAAGTCTACTTTTACAGTACTTATTCTTCTATTCACCTTAGGGGCGTGCCGACTCGTTACCAATATATGATGTGCGTGCATGGACGTCGTGATCACGCCTTGCATTCTGGTTTACCACTAGGTAGCCACACAGATTATGCATGGCGGGGCTCCCCGTGATACATCAAGCGGCGAAAGGGGGAACCGGTGGGATACCTAGTGATCTGTAATGCAGGCTGGCTTATATCTCCGGTTGCAGGCACACATGATAAAGCCACCTTTGCGGTCAGCTGGCCAAGGCGTTTCTCTGCTGGTCGTCGTATGCACAGATTGCAGATTGGCGAGAAAGAGAATTGGTTTCGGTATCTTGACAGATCATATTCTCACCCCGAAAAAGGGACCAGCTTAACGCCGATAAGAATAAGAGAATTCCAGGTACGGGCGGCAACGCCAACCTGAATACCCCGCGTTTTGTGGCGTCAAGCGTTGACGGGGACGGCGGTTGTGGCTTAAGCACAGTAACAGACAAAAGTGGCTTTTCGTAGTAATCATGGCGGCTAGGTAAGTAACATGCCATCCAGTTGGGAATAACGTTGTTTACGCCAAGAGAAACTGGCGTCTTTCTTCAGGTGGTGCAACTAGTGTAGTATATAAATATGATTGGTGGTCAAATTCGTACGCTATAGGCGATTTCAGGTCGTGACCGGAAGAGAATAATCCAGATGAAGTGTTCCACTAGTGCACCCTCCATGTACATAGTGAGTAGTAGTAGGTAGTGGTGGATTCAGAGAAAAAAGTATCCTTGTCTTGAAAATTCATGGCTGTTTGAGATTGTTCCTAGTTTTACTGTAGTGTACTAGTAGTCCGTCAGTCTGTCTACATACTTATATGTAGTACTAGCTTAGTATAAGTGTCAACCTAACTCTATCCCATCGTAGTGTAACAATAATCACAACCATTTGTGTTACCATATGCACCTTTCCAGTTTACTCAAATGTTAACGGGACACCTAAAAGTCGGCAAAGGAATATATATATATCTTCAATCTGTTGACAAATTGCTTTTGGTGGGTTCATCGTCATCGCCGCATAGTGTACCCAAGTGTTACGGGGATGCATGTTTTCGTGACAACCACCAACTTGCAGGGATATATATGCTTTGCATCACATCCCTGTGGCCCACATGGTTCTAGCGTCCTTCGAGAAAGATACCCTTTTTTTCCTTTCTTGTGGTTGCGGTCCCATCATAAGATCATAAGGGCCAAGCCACCATTTCCGATTTATACACTAGTCCATGAAAGTTTTCCTCAAAATGCATATCGGAACAAACCGGTAACTACTCAAATAGTGAACTAGGAGGCTATTGTTTTAACAACGTGAATATCAAAGAACACCAGATTCGGGTACAATGGTACAGAAACTACCAGGGCTTGTGTTCAATATACAAGTATTTTATTATAATTTTTTTAATTTTTTTTTTTTAAAAAAAAAATCAAAATTTCCTTGAATAATGCGCTATAGGATTACGAATTCCCCCCCGTGGGGGGAAGGGGGATGCGGACCCGCTAAAACAAAACCGCGAAACTCTTCGGGCCTTCTAGACCCTAGGCCCAGGAGTGAGGGTTGATGCCCCTGAGGGTATGTTTAGGCTCCTCATATTAAGTGGATATTTATGTATTACTACAGAGTAGTGTATGTATACACTACGCTCTCACTATACGGGTACGGGTAGCACTACGTTCTGCTAGGATTGTCGTATTACAATTGCGGCACGGTGGTTTGACAGGCAACGTAATCATTTACCTACTGTACCCTACAAGCTTAACAAGAATGGGCATTCAAATCCCGATCTCGATGTTACTAGCAGGTCGCTCGACACACAGTACTAGCAGATATCCCATATCTTGCGTCATGAGGAAAGCAATGCGTCGCCAATTACGAGGCTTTGCGTGCCTTACAAAGGCCCGCATGTCAGTCACATGTCGAACAAATGCGGCTCCAACGCTCCCGGCATTAAGCGTCTAATGTTTGACAGTCTTTGTATTGTTACTACAACACTGTAGTATGCTGTAATGTATACCAAAGACGTTTCCCGATTCACATGACTCGTCCGAGGGATTGAATATTAAAAGTATCCACCTGTCCTTTCTACTGTGCATAAACGGACCGTTTTTCCTTTCGGCGATACTTTTACCGAGCACGTGGAGCTAAGCGTCCAAGCTCTCTGCGCCTTCAGTGTAGTGTACATACACTACACGCTAGCATTGTACACGTACAATCCACAATGACTCTCCTAAAAGTATAGGGCATAGAGTGTAGTGTAGGTATCCAATTCAAGTATTAGATGTAGCCTTTTTAGGGAAGCTACTCAGTTATCATCCTGGTGGGGAATGGCATCACTTCGGCGCCAGCTCCAGAACGAAATGTAGTTAGTATAAGTGGCAATGTGTACGTATATGGATAATGCCGCCCAAGTAGTGTCGGCCGTTGAGGTTCACGGAAATCACCTTCCAAGCCCTGTAGCATGTGGAGGAGTTTGAGGCGTTTCAATCAACCAGTCTTAAAAGCTGGCCAGCTGGTATCCTGAGTACAGAGAATAGTGAAAGGCAGGAGGGGGGGGGGAAACCACTCGCGTCATGTTGCCCTACAGTTTTATGCCCTGCAGGTTGTTGACATCTACTATATTCCTATAGCGTACACGCCTCCTCCCTCGCAATTCTGCATTTCTAGGCTTCGAGACGACCGTTTATTATGGTAGCAGGTGACCGGTCTCGCAAAATGCGCCTCTCTAACCGCGGATGAAACCCGGTCAGACCGGCATCCCAATCCGCCTTACAGCATACCTGGATCATCCTTCTGTTTACTGCCGTATTATGTGCACACCGACATTGTAGGTAAGGGGAGGGATGAATTAGGTTGCCCCGTGGAGAACACGCGGGGTTTGCTCATTAGTAAGTAACCGCTAGGTAGAGGCGACTTTATGCCAATTAGTGATGAATGATACTGCAAGTAAATCACGTAAGCCGATATTGTTTCCTGGGAACGGGCTAAGACTTGTACAAGGCATGAGGCCTCCCATTACAAAACCAACATAATTAAACAATATATTGAGATCTAAACAGCCATCTCAGGAAATTCACTGGTGGAAATAACGAAGACGTTTCTACAGCGGGGTACGTCGTCACAAGGCGACAAGACGCCAACATTTAGGCTTTCGAGTTAGAGGACCTTAGGGCTATTTCTGAATATATATTATCTTGATTGTAGATCATCTGTATATAAGGAGAAAGTCGAGCTCCACCAACTATTAAGAGATTGAATAGTGTAGTGTAGCAGCTCGAATATGATCAAACGTATACGGGTATACCTGCTGCATGCAGCGGCGGGGACATTCCGGCGGCAAGGGACAATTTTGCTAAGTTCCGCATACCATCTGCCTTGCAGCAAGCAGACAAGGCTCCGAACAAAGAACCACTGACTACACTAGAAGGGCTCCTCAAACGTGGGGGAGATCGACAAGGAGGTTAGGCCCTAGAGAATGGAAGGTAATGTAGGACGACAAACGGCGAAGAGTCGAGCCCTATGTTTCTGCTCGAGTAGATGCAGCCTTCGGCTTGTGATACGTAACCAACGTGTGCAGAAGATTTGTTTTATAAGAAAGGCGCTTCTCTGTCACTATTTCAGATGAGAGTTTCCGTCCCGCTCGGGACAGTTGCCCTAGATCTAGATGATGAGACCAAATTTAGGTCAACATAGCCACCCACATAATGCTTGCGTCAACCATCAGCAGGCCTATATATAAATACGGCGAGCACCAAACGTTGATGCATGCCTGACATTACCTTAATGTACGCGATGCTGAATCATATTCGTCCCTAGGTGTAGGGATTGAGAGATCACACATTTTTCATGTGATCTTAGATGTGCACCCTCCCACTCAAACGCATACATGTTGAATTACTATGGGTGGCATGAACACTTCACACACACATGCGATACACTTACACGTCTACATCTGTGGAGGTGGGCCTAGTGTTGAAGGCCGGATGTACTAGAATAACGTTAGATACGGAGGATCTTGGAATGCCTAAACCTAAACCTAAACAAGATAAAAGGCCGATTTGTAGGCAGCATTATATGTACTACGTAATGGACGCTCGAGCCTCAGACGATACCTCAAAATACCCAAGAATCTAAACTCCTCCAACACAGAGCCTTCATCCACTCTCCTCAATTCGTTTAGCTTCCTCCTCGGCCTCCCGGTCAATCTCAGAGACTTCATCTTTTGTGAAGACCTCTGTAAACTTAACCCAGGGGCCATGAACAATTCCAGTCCCAGCACCGATGAGAATACCGAGCCCAGTAGTCGGTATGGCGACGAGGCCACTAATGAGGGAGCCTACAGTCATTCCTAAGCCGGTAGCAATACCGGCGCCGATCCCCGCCCCCGCGGCACCTCCTTGCATCCATCCTGACTCCAGGCGCCGTGCCGTCTTGAGTAGCTTAGCCGCCCTTTTATCGATCTCGCGAGCTTTGAACCGGAGGTCCTCGGCGAGCTTTGGATCATTCTCAGCTACCTCGTCCGCTCTTTGATGGAGATTGATAGACTCCTCCTGAAGACCCTTCGATTCTTCTA
Organism: Xylaria sp. Z50; assembly: GCA_037356035.1. NCBI lineage: Eukaryota > Fungi > Ascomycota > Sordariomycetes > Xylariales > Xylariaceae > Xylaria > Xylaria sp. Z50. Next base: position 47,619 of record JBAWJU010000103.1, read on the forward strand.
TTTTCTGGGTGATTTCTTGTAGTAGCTTTTCCTTCGTCGAGGGTCGCTTGACCTCAGTGGCGCGCTCCCCTCCGTGGGCTTCTTCCTGGGATGTAGACGATTCTTCAGGCATTACTACCGATGTTACGCTATAGCCTGGAAACCTGATTAAGAGTCGACCAGCTTGGCTAGATCATTGATTTGATTGTGTCCGTGGGGCCTCTGCGCGTGGGACGATGTATGCTTATTAACTGATTATGACGGCGTATTGGAGGACTGTATAGAGGTAGGCAATATTCCTTGTCTCCAACATTTCGACTGGTGTATGATTATGCTTGGCTCTTCAAGATTTTAGCCCCCGAGTTCGACTAAATCCACCTAATATCGTTGCCGTCATAGTAGTATGGCTAGAAGATGTAGGCGATGATGTCTCTCCTGAAATCGCGGGGAGTATGCAAGCCAATTAAGGTGGGGTCAGAGTACTTCCAAGGAACCCAAGTCGGAATGACGTCGTCGCAACACCGCCAACAACACGATAAGACGTGATATCTAGTAGCGCCAATTGGTTATGTGGCGTTCTCACATCGCGCTGCTCGTAGTTACACATCTCGACCTAAGTACCTATCCTTTTTCTTTATAGGAGACTAATATTCGATATCCAGTGAGTTCGATGAGCTCATCACTTTAGACGGCTCGCTTCTTACGCCTGTCACATCATACAATCGGGCAAGTCTACCTAGTCTCCATACTGGGTTTAGTGGCACTAGCACGCAACTCAGTAGAATATTCAGTCTCCAAGTATCTACCCGACAGGAGCTGAAGCATGCATATAGGCACTATGTATGCAAGGTCCGAAGAGACCAGAGATCAGAGGTAAACATATCCAAAGTCAAACCATCAAGGCAGCACTACACTAGCATATGGAGAATGTGAACACACCGCTATCCTGTCAATTTTGTTTGACTGATGTACGGAGTAGGTTAAGAAAGGTAGCCTACAGCTCACATGCTATGTTTCAGGAAGAGCAAGTGCTTGTGTGAATGATGAAAATTGAAGCCGAGGATGAGTCCTGCGGCTAGCTAGCTGGATTGGATTTGCTCAATTAATAACCCCATCTCCAGATCTGCAATGCAGGTTGCCTTTTCGGATGGAATGGTAACATCGTCCATTTTGGCCGAGATGCCGTCGCATTTCCAGATGGGTCTCTTCTAGTGCGTCAGTGCTGTAAATGGAAATATGGGCAATTGCCGGCTAGGACTACCGGAAGGCCCATAGTCTCCCTTATAAGATTGACCACCAGTTACGTGCAAGAGAAAGCGGTATTTCACCGCGTGGCTAGCGAAGGGGCGTCGTTGGAATCCTCCGTGATCGGAATCGCCGCAACTCGTGATTGTTGAACCGGTGTGTATGATAACCGTGAGTCTTATCTACGCCATGCTATGCAGTGTTTAGATGTGATAATACTTTCCCTTAAACGAGTTTGGTCCTCGCAATACTAACTCAAAAATGGTTCAACCACACATGGTACACTATCTCATACTTGTTGGAATTGTATATATTTCGTTACGTGTGTAATGCTCGATTACTCCTGTAGCTCTTGTCTCGGATAGCCAGACTAAAGGTTCAATTTAGTGTAGATATTAAGCTAGTGTGGGTTGCAACATTCAAGAGTATCTACACCACTACCTAGTGCGGTGTACTAAACGCAAGAAAACATTATTTGGTCGCAGCGTCACACAGCGCTTCGTCTGCTTCCGCCCAAACTAAGAGTTACATCATCCAAATCACGATTCCCTTTTTCTTATCTGGGAGGAGTAGGGGGAGGCGCCAAGACTGTCAAACGCCATGCAGTTCACCAAGTACCCTGTAGCGTACGCATGAAGCCGCCAGGGGTAGCCAATTTATGGAGTTCAAAGTGCTTCCGGGTGAGTTTCCGGGGCAGGTGACTCGCGGCATTTTCCCAGATCTACTAGGTTCCTGATTACTATGAGGTTTCCTATTCCTAGATTAGTCTTCGTTAAAGTGTGTTGGAGCTTTGGCGGTTCGTGACGGCATTACTAGTACTATGTACAGTACTGTATAAGTTTTGAACACTAGGGCAAGCCACCGCTTAGTAGGTGCTCATTAAACGTGCTGGAAAGATATTGCGGGACCTTGTTCATGAGGTATACACTAGATGTACGGGGTGCAATAAACAATTAAAAAGAATTTATCGATTTCTTTTTTTTTTTTTTTTTTTTTTCGCGGGCTCCATAGTTCACATGAACATATTCCAAGAACAGTTTAATCGTCCCCCAATTATGATGTACTCAATATTTATGCAAATTACATTTCCTATTAAGAATAGTATCCTAGTCTAGAAGTGGCTATAATAGCCCTTTCAGCGGCATGACCCAGGAGTTTTCAAGTTGCAGAGTAGAGGTCCTGCACAATATTCGATACGGAACTGTAATCTAGCAAACACTGGACAACTGCCGCGCAGCTCCTGTAAACAAATGCTATACCTGGTATAGTCTCTGCTACGGCGCGATAATGCGGTGCTCCAAGCAAATAGAGTGTCCTGAAGCACGGACACCTTGGCTTATACGGTAAGACCATGTAGGTGTGCTATTTCGCCGAGACGGTTCGCTTCACGATGCTGTTTTTGGAGTTGTAGAATGAGCTTGTGACACCATGAGGGTGTTGACGTGCGATGCGGGATAAAGCGGGCCTGACCCCCTTCTCGAAGAACCAAAATTAATGCATGGAATCATCCCAAGGCTTCTAGTGTGTCTTGGGTGTTGATGTTTCCGCGTACCTACTATACTATGGACATGGTTTACTCTAGTTGCTCCTTTCGTGTACGAGAATTCCGTATCACTCAGTACTTTGATACTTGTTGTTAACAAGCAAAGCACTACATTATACCTTAAACTCTAGAACTATGTGTAACCAACGACTAGGGTGACGAGATGCTGTAAGTAGGTGATTTCGTATTTGGAGTTGCTGTAGAACATTGTTAATGAATGGAGTAAACTCGATTTCAAAACTAGGTCTTCTTAACCACATGCTGGAGCACAATACGAAGAACGGATTGCTCCCTATAGTGTCTAAGACATGCGCTGTGTTCATCTTCCACGTGGTGTAATCAACCTACATACCGACTCCTTGGATCTGGGTCCAAGGGAAGGGTAGCATGTCAACAATCGGATGCGAGCGCCAATGTTCTCTCCATCGGCGATCTCCTTGAGAGACCCAATGTAACTATCCACAAGAAGGACCTTATATTTCTTAGGAGCATTAGCGTGCAATGGATGACATCCCATCTCAACCCAAAGGCGGGGCTTCTTCGGCACCTTGGTAGCTCTTGGCTACGAATACCATACTTCACCGAGCAAGAAGCCCGTGATGGGTTGGATATGAAATGGGTCCCCGAAACAACATACTAGGGTAAGTACAGCGACATGAGGTATCGCCAGGGATCCTAATTGTCCCACATGATGTTTTATTATGAGCCTCAACTCCATCGACTCCATCGAAGCGCACGTAGGTACGTACTCCTTATTTGGATTCGGCTACCGATAGTGTACTATGGATCATGATCAAATAGAACCTTTTGAATTACTAACATCATGGTGTATTACCGGAAACACCGAGCATGTATTGAATCTGAACAGGCTCCATAGCTCTGCTAACCTGTAGAATTTCCAGCTACCTATAAACTACACTACAGTCATGACCCTATAATCGTAAGACCACGGGCTAAAGCACCGAGCGCGAAACTTGCGGCGACCCCGTTGAAAGGGTCTTTCACACCCATCCTTTTTAGAAATTTCTGCTGGACTAGGTGCCACGTGCGATATATGTTATTACAGTAGATATGCTTCGTCATAGGCACTTGCCGCAAACAGGAAGCCGGCCCTTGATAACAGTTTTTGGAGACCTGCCTATACCAGTATCCTTGGCAAGCGAGTTAGTGGCATCCGCCAAAGAGTTTTCGAGACCTGTGATCGATGTACAGAGTTTACAATTCTAGCGTAGGTACATTCTACATTATAGGTAGTTATGTGTTAAATTTACGGGATGGTCATTTCAATAAGAAGTGGTTCTAAAACGTCGTGGCTCTTATCCCTATAGGACTCTAGCTCCGTAGCTAGAACGTCGACACCACGTGTAGTTCGAGATAGACCATCTTCTAGTGTATCGGGGCGCAAGCACTGCATCCGCTTAACTGGATACACTACTCCAGCGTGTAGTCTAGTATATTTGTATTATGATTGTCATTACTTGATGCCCAATTCCCCATTCGGCATCTTTCTCGACTTACACTAGGGCTCGGTGTTCTCTTCGTCTGATTACGACGCGCTAGCCCCGCCGAGGCATCTCTACTGGATTTTGACATATGCACGGAAAACGTTCTATACTCCAACGATGGAATTGTGCCTTTACACTAGCGTCAGACACTTGGTGTAAAGCTATAATATAGGAGCTCATATTGCTACCTAAGACTCAACTAAGTATAAGTATCATCGACTAGGAAACAAACCTGACCCTGTCCGGTGGTGAATTCTGAGGACCACATACAAAGCCCACCCAGCAAACATAGTTAGCAGGTTAATCGCCGAATCAATATATCAAGGGTTTGCCGCAAGGTCACGGGCACTGGCTAGCGCTTAAAGCGCGGTAATCATTTGCGCAACTTACTGTGACACTGTGACACAGTGATCATGTAGGTACCAGAGCAGAGCAGGCATTGCTACCTAAAAAATAGACCAAAGAATTGAGCTTTGCGATAAATATATTTCGTAAGGCGTTTATTTCAGGTAAAATGTATCCATCGTAGACCATACATCTAATCTAGGTGGGTGACGCTCGAGGTTACATATCGCGACAAGGGGACAATAAAAATAAAACCGGTCTATGCTTCGCTTTTCTCTTTTGCCTTATTTCCCGCCCTCTTACTTCGCGAAGCGCGCAAGCTGAAATTTTCAATTCATATTCTTCCTAAAGCCCCATCTTATTAGGATAGATGGACGTAGGGGCGCATAAGCCGACTAAAAGCAGACAATAGATACTATCAACAGTGGCCTAGTCCTTGCTCTTTGCCTCACCACCACCCACTCGGCGAAACTTCCTCTTATCCTTACGGCTCATCTTGGTTTTATCGCGGGTCCCCTTGCCGCCCTCCCAGAATCCCCGTCCCTTCTTTCCAATGACGGATCGTCCACAGAAAGCACATCCCTCGACAGCGTAGTTCTGCTCTCTGCTGCACCAGCCACATATCATGCGATTTGCCCATTCTTGGACATGGTCTTCGTTTTCATCGTGGCACCTATCACATGGGTGTACTTTGCTACAGCAGGAGAAGCGAAACCATCTGTAGGAGCGCCGGTAATGAGGACATGTTCCTCGGCCTGGCAATGGCTCACCAGCGTGTAGACCCAGCTTCTCTTGTCGTCGCCGCGGCCCGACTGTAGGTGCAAGCGCAGATCCTGGGGTAATGGCGACGAATTTGACCTGCGGTATCTTGAAAGTGAAACGACCGTGGCACTCGCGGCACACGTTCGTGACGGCATCGCCTCGTACGGATACCAGCCCCTGGCTCGATGTTGAACACTTTGAGCACGTGGGTACGAAAGTACTTGGCAGCATATCGGCGACTGTGCAGCCGCTTACATCAATGAAGCCAGCCCTGGTAGAGTTCTCGTGTACCATCTCTTGCCGGAACGTAGCGGTTGACGGCGAGCCGCATTTCCTACAACTGATTGCCCTCACTGTCTCGGGCTTGAGACCAGTAATGTCATTCAGTGTTTTGCATCGTTGACACTTGGTGCTGATGTTTAAGATCGATACTTGAAGGAGCTCAATGCCGTAAAGCTCGATCATAGGGAATAAAACCGCGGTACCTCTCTCCACCTGCTGTGCAACGCCAGAGGTGTGTGGTTGATGTGATTCAATCTCGACTCCGCCTTCGTCTGAATCCGCACCTGAGTCCCAGGACTCCGAATCTGAATCCGAACCGCTTGAATCATGCGCATAATCCCATTCTGGCGGACGTGGTATAACGTGAATATGACCCTTCCCATCCTCACGACCTGTTGTTAAAGCCTCTTCGGTTTTGGGGGCCTTAGGTGCTTGCTCGTTAGTTATATCGCTAGATGTCGGTGCTAATTGTGATGGTTTGGCGACTCTGGCTTGTTTCACCATAGTATGCATGTTCTGTGATAAGTAATTCAAGTGGCCCATTAACGTCATCTGGCTCTGCTGCATGACCCTACTCGCAAACATCTCCTCTAACGGCTCTGCGTCTTGTGGCTCAGCATCATTGAGTAGAATTCTTAGTGCCTGAAGGGGGTAGAGTAGAGGGATGATCAACTGTATGGAATTTATAGATTGCAACCCCTGCGGTAAATCTGGCCGTCGTTTTGGCTCGAGGGGCAGAGTATAAATAACGCCATCCGAGGATTTTTGATAGAGTGTCAAGCGATTCATTCGCGATTCAAGCTGTCTAGTTTCTTGAGCCCGTCGTGCCTTAGCATTGGCGATCTGCTCCTTTGTAAAGGATTCTTTAGGTACATAGACCTCTCGCATTGGCGTTGGAGCCTCCGTATGAGATATTTGCGGGGCCGAAGCTGAGGACTCTCCTAAGGACGTCGTTGACTGCTCCAAGTGTCGTGTGTCCTTGAATGACATCAATGTGACCGTTTCTACTTTTTGCTCCGATAGAAAAGCTTCAAGGTGCTTGTCTAGTGCAGTGACGAGAGCAAGCAGGGTCGCGCTTTGCTTCTCCGAAACGAGTTTGTCCCACCCTCGCTCTATGTTGACACAGAAACCACGGGGGATGTCTTTATTCCTCACTAATAAAGCGGGTGGTTCTTCGGGAAATGAAAGGGGCACCTGCACTTCACAATCGAGACGTTCGAGTTCGAAGGGAAAATCAGGATCTGATGGTTTCAGCTGAAAACGGACAGTTGTGGCTCCATTTTGTAGAGTGCCTAATGTTGGTGCAAATCGCCTTATGATCTGACTAAGTTGATATTTTCGCGGATTTTTATGCTGAGAGGTTGGGATCGGCTTTTCAACGATACGACTTGGCGGCACATCGGTCACGGCCTGCCGTCCATCAATGGCCTCTCGGGGGATATGGGTCGTTGAGATCATGACGGCTGTGCCTGTGAGAAGCTCTAGGAAGAAGACTACCCAATGTGGTCTTGCTTTGGCTCTCTGATTGGCTCTCTGAGTTTGCTGCTAGAACTAAGAAAATTGGCGACGGTAACAATTACATACCGGGCCAAGATGACAGGATGTTGAAGTATTAAGGGTGAATTCTACTCGAGGTTATATAATGATGATGGTGATGTTTTTTCCATTTCATTTCTCTCATCGTGCTACATTGAAGGCAGGACAATTGACTGAGCCCAGTGACTCAAGGTTTAGTACAGTATGGATCAGGATGATGAGATATGATTCATTGAGACTATAATTCTATATTTCACTTTGTACCTGGTCTAAGTGTTAAGTGGCAATGCCTGGTGGCTCGTGCGTGGGCCTTCGCTTCAGCCACCGTCCCGAGGATTAGGCTCTTCTGCGTAGTGTATAATGCACATTGTCATGTACCCGTACGGCAGATAGCACAATACCATAGACCATCCTAGAATTCTTATCAGGCATTTTCTTACAACCAGGTCAAGGCAGCATGTCAATTATTCACAATGACAGACCCGAAGAAGCCGGTCGGTATCTTTTGAAGAGAAGAAACCAGTAGACAATATTGGTTCACCCATCAAGCCGTATTTACAATATGACTAAGGTATTCGCTTGATACCTTGCTTATACCCGAACTACGGGTAACAGGGGAAGGCGATGGAGAAGGCGGCACAATAGCAAAATCCTATGCTTCGAACTTACTTCAGGCTGACACATGTTGAAATACCATTTATCCAGATTACGCTATACGCGTCCCATCTTGTCCTAAGCTTAGCCACGTAGGACTACGTTAGGGGGCGGCTCTACGTTGCGAGCATGCCGGATCTATATAGGGATCCGCCACCCCAGAGGCACATCTGCTACTCACTGCGGCATAATCGGCTTCGACGGGGGGGGCGAAAGTCCTATATATGCCCGACGACTCTGCACCCCGTGACCAAGCCGCCGTCAGCCTCGGTGCCATACTCGGCGACATTCTATTCCTTCCTTTACCGGGGATTCTGGCATCGACAGGTGGCTAGCGAATCATCATAGGGCTTCGGATATCGCATCACTTGATGCTTTCGCATCCAACGGAGCGAGTGGTGACTCGTTCCCTATCTACAAGACGAGGCTACCTATGCCCGTGTGTCGCCGGGCCGTGTTCGTGACTGAGACCACTGGCATGCTACCGTGCAAATGCCATGATATCCATAACTCCTCAAAGTTCGGGAGCATTCTATGCACTAGGTCTTCCGGGACTCCTAGGCGAGTTGCGTGACTCTTGAAATGTATCAACTGGAACTTGATTCGATCGTCCTCATCACGCGAACGTAAAGTTACCTGAGGAGAGGGTTGATGCGATGGGTGCATTGCGTGTTCAGCTCGGTAAACCTGATACTGAGCATATCATGCAGGTTACACCACGGTAACCCATTTCAGCCTCTTTGGGGGTCAAAGAGATCTCTGAAGAGGGTCGATCGGTCGGAAGAACTGGGCTTTTCCACAGTACAAGGAAGCCAAGTACCTTTTTTTCTTGCGTGTGCTGAGCAATGATATTGCGAGAGTGGACACATTCTGCACCGGCACACGCAGTTTGAGACTGACATTGGAATGCCGTCGGAAACTTCTATGCTTCTTATCAGGGTCATAGGATTCGTTCAATCATGACAGCAGTACTTGAGTGCCATGTGAACCAAATTGATATATCGCTTACTAGACGTACGGTACGGCATTGCCGTATACACCTGGTCAGCATATCTGTCTCATTTTCTTTATTCTATTTTTTACTCAAAATATTTGTCGTTATTTCTCTATATCGGCCTCTTCTCTTTTGTGCCTCAATGAGTATTTGTTGGAGACAGCTGATGGACAGGGTGGTCTGCCAACTCAGCATTTGGCGAGCAGATGACCATGAACTTGCTGCAGGCGGCTGGGCGGTGAGTAGCAGCTTAAATAGCGCAGTGGGCATCTGCCGTGTGCCAAGGTATGGAACTCGAGCAAAGCGAGCGAATAGTCTCGTACACCCCACGAAGCTATGGTGACCTACCAGAAATGGGGTAGACGGCGGGGGTGGGGGAACAAAGACGTGCCTTATTTCTACCCTCTTCCGTCCTAGGATATGCCCTGCTGTTACGAGGCATGTGACGAACTCGGACATGGACCTGATGAGTTGGCAATCCTCCAGTGACAAACCTGTGGGCTCCTACTACGATCTCGGACTGTTTTTCCACTGGGCGCACTGGGCGTTCATGTGAGTCACGGTACTCTTTTTGATAGCAGCAGAGGGGAGAGCTTGTCCTAAACCGCTTGGACTATGATAACCGCGCGCTCAAACAATCCAAAAGCGGCGTGTTATGGTCGCCCCCACCTGGCTCGCTGGCTTTCTTGGAGTCAGGGAAGGGTTCTCTCCTGACACAAGTGGGCATCTTGTGCCTGGTGTTCCGGCCAGTTGGCGCAAGTCTCTTTCGTGATGGAGGGTGCAGTTTCAATACTGCAGGACTTAAAGAAAATAAAAATAATGGGGGGTTCATTATCGGCAGAAAATGTAAAAAGAATAAATCAGATAAATATTTATTTAATTTTATTCCCGCCTCCCGTCTGTGTGCATCTTTGGTACCCCGAGTCCCGACTTGGTGGCTACCCTTATTCACGGCTGTATCACCCAACTACATTGGCTACTAGAGAGATATTATACGACGCGAAGGGGGGATAGGTACCATTCCGGTCTTTGCCCTGGTTGTAGTGTTACCACAGCATCAATTGATGATATTGCGAACGATCGGTAAGTCGACTCGGTCAGGGCATCGAGTATAATGATAAGTAATCTACGCCGTTCTCATCCAACAAGAGGGGAATTTAGGGCCGGTATCTGTACATGTGCAGGGCCGGTACGTGCCTCGAAGTATATTAGGGGATCTCCGATTCGTGTGCCCCTCCCGAAGGCGAGATAACATACCGATCAAAATTAATTAATTCAAGGCAAAATTATTTGACCGATTTATTTATTTGCCCTTCTTGCTCCCCCCCATGATCGCTATGCGCTACGCTATAGCGGTCACGTTTCTCACTAATTGCCAGCTCAACGGAAGACTCAGCGGTATGTAACCCGGCGACAGCACTGGGTAACATCGGTGGGTGCTGCTGTAAAGAGAGGATTAAGTTGGAATCGATAGACGCTCATTATATCGAACTACCACTACCTGCGAGGCGTCAGGTACTTAACATCTTACCCTGGTGGCATGATTGTCTCGGACTGACGTGGCGGCCTCACGTCACGCCTTACATAGGTACTTACCTACAAGGCGAGGCGAAATAACGAAAAAAAGGTGTGGTTCAGACACGCCCTTAGCCTGTGGCGTGGTGTGGCTCCTTTTAGAATCTAGCGCCTTGCTTTCGATTAGGGCACGAAGCTTGATGCAATGCCCTTACATCAGATTGCACCGCCGCATACCATACTTGAGTGAGATGATGCATGGTACTACTACTATGCTATGGGTGGATACATCCTCGGGAAAGCCTCTAGTTGGTAGTGCTGGCGATGATCGCACCAATGGGGTGCCTGCGATACAGCCTTCATATTCTCACCACTCCCACTGAAGATTAGCGGTAGTATATCGCGGCCCGCAATACTGAGACATGAGGCCGACGATGACTTCATCGAAATGCACAGTTGGTGAGGCGAGGATGATAGGGATTGACGAAGCAGCAAATTTGGAGTTGATGCACGTGAATTTGCCGAACAATGTCTTTCATAATAGTCACTACATAGTCTGTATCTAGGTCTGGAATTAGAACCTTCGCCGGGAGCAAGGCATTACTCTAAATTTGTCAAGGAGCGCTCATCGATTATTCTTCAAGTCTCTTCATGATCTCCTATCATATACTAGCCGGCAGCCAACCTAGAATTATAAGCCAAAAATCTTGAATATATTTGGCCAGTTTGTATAGAGAACTCGTATGCAGAGCCATGGATCATAATATAGACTGCCTTGGATTGTGCTCATCGCCGGGAGTTGCGATTGAAGATGTTTATAGGTTACCATGATTGTATTAGGCCATATTTAATACTCAGGAGTAGGTGCTCGCCTTCAAATACTTAAGGTAACACTTTAAAGTCGTCTTGACACTTATTATACATCTCATGCTAACTGAACCCATTGAAGCCATAGGCCATCATTATCCTAAGTCTTGAATGGTAGACAATCCCGTTACGTCGATATTGAGAGTTGAACATCAGAATTCCTGCTCCCTTGAATCTCATGATAGGATTCAAGCACATCACGTGTTCACTCCTCATTGCGTCTCGCCCACATCGACAAGAGGGTTCAAAGACATGCAGAATACACTCATATTAGCTGTACTTACTAATCTCCTTCAAAACATCTTCGTTAATTGTTGGTTAGATTTGCTCTTTTCATTCGTCAAGCAACCGTCCTAATCAACTATAGCTTAGTGATTTCGTAACGATAATAAGCAGTGATATTGAAGCTGGGAACTTGTCGAGGAGCTGCTAGCATCTCCTTTCATCTAGATCTATTGATGGTCTCATTGCTCTTGTGGTCATCGATAGTATTTGGAGAAGTAGATGTGTGGTTCTTGTGAGCTAAGTTTTCGAGTCACAAAGCAAATTTTGTATAAGGTGCGAAACTAATTCAAGAAAAAGCGAACAATAAGTCGCCAGATAAAGGCGACAACAATGCAATGTCTTGTTTGTTCTTCACACCTGGGGCATATATTTATGTCTGAAGTAGCGCCATGTGTAGCTTAATGGGTTTATCCGAGGTGTGCTCTCGCGTTGACACGAGATTCCGTTAAGTTCGTTTATATTACCTAGGTTATGGCAATGAAAGAATCCCTGGAACAGATGATTTCTTGTGACAATGACCAACTATGCCTCGAGGTGCTCGTGGAAAATGAAGGGTGGTCAAATCTGAAGCCAATAATCGGATTCGCTTCTTCTAGATCATCTAGAACCCATCGTCCTTTTCCATCGAGATTTTACCATGCAGGTGTTCTACCAGAGCTAGAAGACAACAAACTCGAACTTTCTGAGCCCGCTTTTGACCTCGGACTGGGTTGCTTCAGCCAGCTATCGCGGGTAGTCGGCCAGGACGATCCAATCCTCTGGTGGACAAACTACCACGAAATTAAAATAGCACAAGAAGTCTTTGATGGGAGCCGAATTTATGGGTTCGAGGAGATTGACCTCGATACCAAGCAAGGAGGATACTATGGATCCGCAAATAGCACCCCAGGCAGTCGGGAGTTCGTTGAGAAGGTGGATAATCTTGAGGTAGCACGGCCCAGACTCGAGAAGCGACACACCGTCATTCCTAGTGATAGTGAGGGTATATGGGAGAAAGCCAATTTTGGAGTTGGCACGCCAGAGAGGTATTGGTTGGATCGATGAGGCGGTAGCACTCGAACGCCAAAGGGCGCAAAGCACTACAAGGTCAATGATGTACTGGTAGAAGACTGTGCTTATGCCATGCCGGGGGTTTAGAAGCAGATCATGTTGTAATTGCTTGGTACCTACACTAGGAGACTGTTTTAGTATTGATTATTGAATTACTAGGTTGTCGAGGTTGAGAACATTTGAACCTGCGTCCATTGCGGCGGTAGCCGAACGCCTTCATATTTGACCATTAGTGTACACTTGGCCGATACACTTATGTTATAGATGATTCTATCTAGCTACTTACTTATTATAGTTATTATTATTATTATTATTATTATGCACATACAGACAAATAAACACATGATGAACTTGTCATGCGTTCAAGCAGTTCAGTAGTGTAGCAGCAGCACGTGTAGCGGTAAGTAGGTACCTAGATTACATACCTAGAATGTACACTAACTGAGGATTGGAAAGGATTGACAGGGGTTGGCAAGGATCCGAGGAGCCGCCACCCCCTTAAATGTCTTAGCTTGTATGTGGTGTGCTATACGTGGTGCTATACATAGCACTAAGGGAGGCCAGGTACCTAGCTAGCTCTACAGTGCTGTAGGGTACCTCGCGTACCTTGGGCAGTACTGTAGCTCGTAGGGTCAAACAAAAACCTCGTATCTTGATTGCACATTGGCCCCTTTCTTCTTCCTTTGAAACATCTTTTACGTGCTTGTCCTCCTTCAGAGTCTGTCTCTCCTTTGACATCCTTTGGCTTTCTACTGTTGCCAACACACTCGTTTTTCTCGTCACTCATTCGATAATCAAGCGCCTTTTTACTCGACACCCAGTCCCTCCTTCATTCAGCCCTCCCCCCATCTTGCGTGCCATCTACCATCCACACACACCACTTTGACCATGCGCGTCTCAGCAACCTCAGCCATCGCCGCCGGCGCCGGCGCTTTCGCCACCCTCGCCTCCGCCTCCGACAACTACCTGGGTTTCAACTCGGGGGCCATGAAGACCGATCAATCTGCCAAGTTCAAGGCCGACTTTCTTGCCGAGTTTACCACAGCCCAGGGCCTTAAGGGCGCCCCCGGCAAATTTGACGCCGTGAGATTGTACACCAACATCCAAGCCTACTCCGAGAGCGACCCCATCGAGGCCTTCGATGCCGCTGTCGAGACTAAGACCAAGATTCTTCTCGGCCTGTGGACCTCGGGTACCGACAGCATCGACAATGAGATGACGGCCCTCAAGAGTGGCCTTAAGAAGCATGGCAAAGATCTAGCCGACCTCATTATCGGCGTCTCCATCGGTAGCGAAGATCTCTACCGTGTTTCCGTCACCGGCTTGAAGAACGATCCCGACGGAGTTGGCGCCGGCCCCGAAGTCATCACCAAGTTCATCAAGGAATTCAAGAGCAACTTCGCCGACTCTGCCATCTCTTCTGTCCCCATCGGCCACGTCGACACCTGGGATGCTTGGACTAACGGCACCAACAAGGCTGTTATCGACGCCGTCGACTGGATTGGTGTTGATGAGTACCCCTACTACGAGGATGGCAAGGGTAACAACATCAAGAACGCGGGCACCCTGTTCGACCAGGCCTATGATGCCACCATCGCCGCCGCCGGTGGCAAGCCCGTCTGGGTGACCGAGACTGGCTACCCCTACACTGGTATCAAGTGGGGCGACGCTGTCGCCAGCGTCGAAAACGCCGAGTACTACTGGCAGGAAGTGGGCTGCCGTCGCCTCTTCAACAAGACCCCGACCTTCTGGTACAATCTCCGAGACTCGAACGGCGCCAACAAGCAGAGCTTCGCTATCACGAACAATCTGTCGACTACCCCCCGCTTCAACTTGACTTGCCCTGACCACTTCGACACTCCTAGCTCGACTGCCTCGTCCACAGGTACTGCCACCTCCACTTCTGGCTCCACTGCCACTACTGGCACCGGCTCTTCCACTACGGGCAATGTCTCGCCCACCTCGTCCTCGGCATCTGGATCCGGATCTGGATCTACCTCTCCCTCGGAGACTGGGTCCGAGAGCAGCTCTCCCAGCAGCACTGGCGTGCCAGACTCCGGTGCCTCATCTCTCACCATGATGAGCGCCACCTTCCTTGTTGCCATTTTCGGCACCGCCTTTGCTCTCTTCTAGTCGGCTTTCAAAATAGATGGAGTATGATGCAGCTAGTTGGACGCCGTTCTAGGTTTATTACCACTTAATTCCCTGGCTAGCTAAGCACTGCATCATCACGGTTTGTGCACCTTGGATTTCCCTGTTGCGCTTTTGCATTATGAAAGGACCAGGAAAAATTAGACGCGCGACTGGGCTATAGAATAGGCAGGTTCCTAAATAGGCATTAACGACCCAGTACATTGTCTGATTTCATCACTTGTTCCTATCTATCTTGGATGTGAAGATGTAAAGCGCGTGTCCATTGAGTAAAGTTCATACTATATCTGTGTTCCTCCGTGCAGAAAGTTGGTGCTACAAAAAGAGATACATAGCTCAGTTTTTAGAAGTCTCGACACAACGAGCTGATTACTTCCTCATGTCTCTTTGTGCCTCGGGCTCCCTGTCGGCTGTTATATTCATCCTATTGTCCTTCCTTTCATGTCGTAAAGATAACTAGCTTCTCGATGTCCCGGTATATTCGACAACACTACACCCTAAGTATTAATAGTAATAAATTGGTCATGGTCTAACTCTTGCCTTCATCACTGATGCTTATATCCCCAATCACGCCCACGCCCTTGGACTGTGTCTTAATATAAGAAAGATCGGCAACATCCATAATACTCTTTGTATACGTCTAAGCTGAGGTAGAGGATGCCCTATATTAGTCTATTACTGTTTAACTCCTTGGGTAGTGAAACTCACTGTGAGTGGGGTGGGAATCGTGCTGCAATTGGTGTGGGCACACTCAACAGGGCCACTCCAGCCTTGGGTAAAAACGTCCTTTGTAGCTACACTACAACATTGCCATTGATAGGTATACGCTCTGTAGTATAGGTACTATTTCCAGATGCTATCGTCGTACCGGTGTGAAACAGTGGAGTATCTCGAACACCGGTGGCCGACTCCCTATACGGTTATTGCCCTCTAATTCGTGACTACGAGAAAAGCTTGTAGCGTACGGAGTACAGCTGCAAGCAAGTCAAGCTTGATCAGACCCTGATCTGCCGGAGGTGGATTATAATGGATATCATATTACAGGGATCCACAATGATCATATCCATAACGCCGCGGAATGGATATCTGGGTTTTGTGACATATATAATGGAATACCGTCATGTGAATGATATGATTTTCGACGTCTACAGATGGCATGCCCTGAGCGTTGACATTACCGGGGTCGTCATTCGCCCAGTCTATAGTATAGGTAATGAGGCCGCGTGTATCTAGTTCGTGAATCTTGATGACGATCCCTAAGGACCCCGCGATGCTGGTGCTGGCTGCGTAGGGTTACAACAACGGAAACAGGGAATAATTCGAACCCATTGCTTCTTATTGCACCTTATTGGTCTCAAGTCCTTTGAATCGTACGATTAAAAATCCATACGTATTGACAGTGCACACTACTCTACGAACATTGTTCACTGGATTTATCGCCCAATGTTGTGCGCTTCATGTATCTGCTCCGGTTCAAACACCTAGCACTCCACTTGAGTTGTACCGCTGAGGGGACTGTAGCATTCGGCCAACGCAAGGGATTCCCATATCCATCTCTCTTCGGGAAACCATATGTACGATCAGCTACTCGACGACACAAACTTAAATGTGCCAAGATGTATGTGTATTCATTGAACTAGCTACGCGAACTGGGCTATTCAAAACCATCAAAGCATATCCACCATAACTGACTCATCTGTCAATGTCCATTCATATCGTAAGGGACCGTGTGAATCATTAGATATGGCAAAATCCGGTACAGCCTGCCTTAAGCTTAAGAGAAGGTGGCGTTGTGTACGACGACCAACGTGACATGAGTCCAAGGACGCTCAGGGTTGTTGACTATCACGCTTATTAGTCACTGTATACGAATAGAAAACAGTCCCTTCTTCGCCTACCTGAAGTGCCGGGTCCCTTCCACCGGAAATCATACCCGCCATTGAAGTCTCGCACACCCATTAGGCCGCCGAGCTCATCGCCGCGAGCCTGTTGGGAAGCCGGAGTCAGTAATTGCCGTTTGTGATAAAAGGAGCAAGGGTCTCGGGAGCTTGTAGAGTTCCCGGCCCAATTAGGCAATTCGTGCTCCCTAAACACGACAAAAGCGGGCATGAGACTCTGGAGTACTGACCTTGAACGCGAGTTCAATCTGTAGCGCATCCGTGTCCGGGTTGCAGCCGTACACGACATTCCAGATGGCGCGGGGGTCGCCACGCTCGGTCATGAACATCTTGGTGGTGTTGTCCAGGGGTTCGTACTAAGATGGTCAGTCGGGGGGTTACATCGGGGTGGCCTTTGCCACTGATGCACAGCATCACTCATGCAAAGCATCGCTAAAACGCCACTAGGTACATAACATCATTTTATGTGCGACATCGCTTAAAATACACTACATACTTCTCCATTGATAACTGCTCGTCGAGGCGGGTCCCAGAAGGCGCTTGATAGAGTGATGACACCGTCGATGAGCTGTAGTTCGTTCGTCGAATTGCCAGACGGACTGACAAACAGATGTTGATCGCCGCCGCCCCAGTCCCAAATATTCAGGAAGTGATTGTGGACGACTGGGTTCGAGGCATTCTGCAGCTGGAGTGCGAAGCGGTCCGTGATGGTATTCGACAGTGGGGTTGTTGGGATGGTGCACGCCGAAGTGGCGGCGATAGCAGAAGTAAGCAAGAAAGCAAGAGACTGCTGCATATTGACGTGAGGAGTCTCAACTCGGATCGAGAGGATGGGGATGTGGTGGACATCCTTTTTTTCTCTGCCCCATCGGTCCTGAGAAACGACTATTTAAGCTTGACCGCACCCGTCGTCCTCGGGCTTTGTGACATTAACTCGAATTGCTTAGCTGATGGAGCTGAAATTGAGGAGCTGCATGACTGGATGACGCCAAGCAATTTTACGAGAACCAGCACAGCTGATTTGCATATTTTATTGCATGTCCAGCATGCCGACACAAGAAGAATCGAGAGCGTAATTTCTTGCTAACGCACTCAATATTCAGGGCTCCGTCCCACCTCACGCTCAATTTCGCGGGAATCGTCGCCCCAAGAGCGGAGCGGCTTGCGATATTCGGCGGAGGAGACGTAGCTGAGGAACGCCAGCCCACCATAGACCGTCAGATCCAAGAGGCTAGACTCATCAGGACTGGAGACGGCTTGCAGTAGGATCTCCAGGACGTAACTCCATGATTGGACGAGACCCTGATGATCCCGTAAGCTCGGCATGCAGCCCAACGTCTCTCAAGGGAGTCAGCTCGGTAAGAATACGGAGCCGACCGCCTAGCCTTCATAGAGTTAGGTGAAGCCCCTCATAAACTTTGTCGAGCTAGACACTCACTGTGATCTAGAAAACGCCAACAAGCTGTTTTCCCGGTGTCCGAACTGAGACTTCTCCAAGTTGTTCTCGACGCTGCGTTTCTCGAGTCAACCAGGGCGGCGTTGCGTGGACTGTTCGAGCTTCATGCAGGGTCTCGAACGTCTGACGCTCAACCTTCATGGTGACAGAGACGTAACGTATGATCAAGATAGCTATCAATTACTCGGCTCGCCGCGTCTGCCCGCATCTTCCCCTACGTCTCCTTGCTGTACGAGTCAATGATTGACACACTGCGCTGTCCCCGGCTCTGTTGATTTTTGGCAAAGTAGGGTATAGTTCATTGTTGACTAAACTATTCTGTCTGATTTATCCTCTCGTCTCATTACGAGAACTGTCAGTTGCCCACTTTGCATTGCTGTGCTGTTTGAGTTTTAACTATATTCGCGGGCGCCGTAAGGTAAACAGTCGACAAAAACGCATGTGATGTCACCTAATTCACTGCATGTTGGCCCATAATTCTACCATATATATAATTGATAGCAGATCCGTTTTACTTATAGACTAGATATATCTTTGGTTACTACAAGATGACTATTAACATGCTCCTTTTTTCCATTGTCAAGCATTCGTTTCGTTGAGAGTACGCCGAATATATCGTGCCTAACTATTTATTGTCGTGGATCTACCGTTACCAATACATCTAGGGTCTCTCCCTGTAGAGATGCCTCAGGAGGTCGGTAAGTAATTCGGGGTAATTTTCCTCTTATTATGGAGGCGTTTCGGGCACGAAGGCTCCTTTATAGGCTGGAATTAGCCCTCAATGTCTTTCCGCACGCCCAAAAAAAGTTAAGGATCTCGATCAGCACGATTCTAACTAACTTGGAGTGTTACAGTGCAGTATATTGATATAAAAAGCATTGCGACTCTTCCTGTACCTTCAAAGCGTATGAACGATGTTTTCAAATCGGCGAAGTCTCCCATCCACCCCCCTCCATGTCCTAGTATGAAATAGGGCATAAAGTCGTGTGCATTGTCATTACTCGAAATGCCCTTGTATGTCTAGGCATCTTGATGAATATGACTGGCGGTGCAATCGGATACAACATCGAGATCATAAGGTCTCCAGTATTAGATTGGATGTGCCCACACACGCAAGGAAGTTGAATTCGAGCTATCTACAAGCCGGCCGAATGTAAGCCGGTGAGGGAACGTGCTGCCGGTTTTTCGCGAGCTCGTTCAATCTGACAGAACATTTTAGTCCCACCAATCGATGAGGATCGCGAGGCAATCAGCGAAATCATTCCTGATACCGCGTATGCAACGAGACAGCTTGACTAAAGGTCATAATACTATGGAGTGGACATTACACCCCGAGTATGTTAAGCCGATTCAAAAGAAGATATATAGAAAACGACGTTGGAGTTGAGATGACAAAAGGTACACTCTTTCGTGTGCATTTGCATCCAAAGGCTAGCATTCGTCACGCCAAGGTACGGATAGCGAGAGGGCCAAAAGAAGGGACAGTAGCTTTCTTATCTCCTGGTTGATGCGTTACAGGCTAAGCTTTCTGTCAGTTCAGGTTCGCCACCAGGGGATACAAGAACTGGTGCCTCCCTCTCTTATTGCATTCGGTAAGCGCCTAGTGCTGCGTACCCAATCATGTGTCCAACCTGCATTCTCGATTCCGTGGCCATACAGTAGCGTCTTAGCTTCGTCGGCCTGGACTCCGGTGCAGACATGTTTTTATAACGATTCCGAAATAGCCGAGGCACGCGCCCCTGGCGCCATAAGCAGCCGTCCCGTTAGAAGGGATTCAAGGGGGACGAAATGCCGCCCCTGTGCATGTTATTCGTCGCCAAGGTTTCTTGATAACAGTCAAACTCGTTTATGCGAGTATTCGCAACCCATCGGTGACCCAGTGCTTGTAATGAGACGTTCGACTAGCGCTAGGCAATAGTAGTATTTAAACGTACCAAGCCCAGGGGCCTGGATACGAGGGGGCTTCTTCATGTCTAGGCCATCGTTGTGAACTACTCGCCCGCACATTGTCCGCAAATGTGCACGACGACTAGACAGTCCCAACACCAATTGCTTCCCATCTATCAACACTCATGAAGCTATACAGACGTGATAGTTTTAGTATAATTTTTATTTAACTATTAGTTTGTCATTACGGCAAACCCTCAACTTTCTGCTCGGTTATTGTCCTACGTTGGTAGTCGAAGGCACCGGGTAATATAACATGCGTCTGGGGGCCGCGTTCTTGTTTAAATCGAGATCGCGAAATGAACATAGAAAAAACCCGAGACCCTACGGCGAATTTCTCTCTGGATAACACGACAACTCCTCAGCACTTCAAATAAAACTTGCATATTGGAACATTAGGCGACATAGATAGTCAGTTACTGGACTATTAGGCTCGGCAATGGACGGCCTGAGACAGAACATCGCCGAGATTGACTGTGCGATCATTGAAGCCCATCAGTGGCTCAAGGAAGCCAAAACGGAGCGAGAAGTGGGTAAGCGCAGCTGTGTCCGAAAGGAGATTTAGATATTCACTAACACCACGCCATAGAGTTAAGACAGGCTGAAGTAGATAAACTCGAGGCCGCTTTAGTGAACGAGCAGGCAAAATACGATGCTGCCAAAATACTGGAAGATACAATGAATACTGGATAGTACGATGGCAATAATCTGAACATGAGCGCGCCTTGACTACCTTGGTGGCTCGGTACCGGTTGGTATTATCCTACCAGGAAATTTGGTTCTTGGATATGTGAGAGTATGGTGTATAAGGTTTTGGTCTTTTAGTATATTTGGAGAATGGAGGGAGAGGTTGGTGAAGGACCTTCTTTCATCCGCGGACTTAGTCAACTGCTGTCTTTTGCGTACGCAGGAGGTGAGTGATGACGTGTTGCTCGGGTTTTCACAACATGCCTTGATCCTGTTTACTCGCCTCAAAGAGTTACACACGTGTATTGCACCAAGCAGCATATCATCACACTATTCAGTTAGTATGCCCTACAAAACCTAGTCGTATAGATATATGAAAGACTCTGGTTTTCAACCCGAGTACGTGCCAATACCGTCGATAGGTGATGGGAACGACGTGCCAAATCGAATGTCTAGTACTGGCGTGATGCCGATAATGGGGATTCGCGACGTTAAGAGTGTATGGAGATATATCTAGATTGGATCTATCTAGGTACCTGTCAATCTTTCCCCTCTACACACACATATCCTAGGTAGGCTTATTGTGGCGGTAGCCAGGGCGATCATCAAAAGACAGGCATCTACCATGAATTGCAACCCGGTCGTCTTGGCCTTAGTTAAGCCGTACTATGTATGTGCCGTTTGACCCCGCGCAGGTCACGATGCCTCTATAGTAAGTGTGCTGCGCCTACTGCAGTTAATAAAACCCCTCATTGCTCCACAATCTTAACCCAACCACACTTTAGATTGCCCCATTTGTACTTCACCTGCTCGGATTGGGGCAATATTAGCAGTGGGTGGCGAAGCTCATATGCAATGCCATGAGCTAAAACGTTGACCAGGCCTCTACTTAGTATGACGATGGCCACGGCTACAATATTGCATAATAATATGTTGCGCTCATTGAGCTTCCGCTTGACGAGTCGAGCCTCTCGACACAAGCTTCCCTTAGAGTGCGAGTGGATAGTACCGTCGTAGATGTTTTCTATCGGGAGAATTTAGTTGATTTATCCCAGGACAAATTTGGCGAGACTCCGATCCTAACCCAATACTGCAAAACAGGAATACACATCCGGATCAATAATGAGGCGAACGATATTATAGTACCTTTAGCCCTTTATATCCCGACGAAATGCGCGTCTCCGCGATACTCGTGATAGACTCTATGCTATAACGCCGATGCGCACGATACAGACGTCGTTTCACTTCCACACAACTATACGAATAAACCCAGAGCCAATAGAACAACTCGCAAAGACTAGCATAGAACAATATGGTTCCCGTGCTAGGTTCAGACTTGTCGTGGGAGTTTGAAGGGTGGTGCAAGGATCTAATCAGATAATAGCTCGAGGAATCATATTAGAAAAGTATCAACAACAACGGAGCAACGTTTTCATAGATGGTATAACCCGTGAGTAACACAAAGAAAGATAAATAGAGTGACAGACGCCTTGGGATGAGCCTCATCTTAGCAACAGTAATACGATTATATCGCGGCGGCGACGGGAAACACCAGCACTGCCGGCGGATCTTAACTATCCATTGGCTTAAATTTAGCTACATAAGTGTCGTGGTTACGACGAGCTTTTCAGCTCTTTTCTCGTCGTAAACCTCCCACGCCGAGGCGTGCAACAAACCTGACTCAGACATAACGCGGATTGTCCGGATACCACATGTCACAGGGGGAGTCGTCATGTACAGAATAGAGCCTCTTGGCAATATGAGGTGCTGCTGTTTTGAGCAAAGGTAGTAAAAAAGCACATGCGTAGTATCATGAGTGTATGAATACATTCGTAGCTATCATTCAATGATCCGGGATCAACTGCAAAAAAAACCCCGAAAAAAAAAAACACTTTGTTCAACATCGATTCAGCGAGACGGCAAACACTAAGTACTGTATGCACACCATCTACGCCACCAATGGGGAATCGGTACAATACAACCCCTGTTGGCTAGGGATGGCTAGGGATGGCTAGGGATGCGAAGACATCTCATCAGTTGGTGGGGTAGGTCATCCACCCCACCGTCGTGATCACGTCAAGATATCTCCCTCAAAAATTTGGCAGATTCCCAACAGCAGAGCAACAATCAATCACAGGTCCAGGCCAGTTATATTATATCTCGCCCCCGGACTCTCATTCATCTTGGGTGGATGAACGAAAGATCCAAGCCATCAAAGAACCAGGTCAGTGAGATCCTAGATGCTTTAATACAGGGTATTGGACTCGGTCTGCACTGGATATCTTGCCGTTCTTTCCAACACACCATGCTCAAGCCTCTCTCGTACTAACGCCGTTTTACATCTAACCTATAACAAATTGTAATAATATCTCTCTAACTAAACTTTAGTACGGTTCCGGGCGAGATTCGAAATCGAACTCGACCTCCTCGAACTCGAACTCGGGCTCAAGCTCGTATCATATTCAACGTTGGGGAGGAGAGACTCGTCGTGAAGAGCCGTGGAGAGGGGGCGACTCGAGAGAAACACCCGTTGATCTAGCAAAAACTAGAATAAGCAACTTCGATAAGAGGTGGGACCAATCTCGTTGGCGCTGGAATTGCGTAGGTATACTACCGAAACAAATGGTGAGCGAAGACTAACAGCGTTGAAGTGCCAGTGTGGCTCTAGTAGCAATTCTTATACATACGATTGGGCGTGTCCTGTGTGCCACCGACAGCGTTGCAGTAACTGTTTGGTTCAAGAGGTTGCTTGAAGACGCTCGATTCAGACCACACCGCACACTATTCTCTCGACCTTCACTTGTTCACTCCATCTAGAAGTATCAGGATCAGTCCCGCATCCATCGATTACCAACGGCACAGAAGCAGCCCATCATGTTGTCGGGTAGTACTCATGAGATGAAGAACGTACGTGGTTTTGGGCTACAGTGTCCGTGGTCGAATTGCTTCCCTCAGATATACGCACAATCAAAAGCTCCATGTGTTGTAAGTATCTCTTTTTACCGGGCAAGGCCGGGTTGGGGTTTTATAGATTTGTTTTACTTACTATCTTATAGTTGACGGCATTCGCCGACTTTCGAGAGGTAACAGATCACATCTGGAAGTATCACTCCTCATTACTCTCCTGTGGTGAATGCAACCACAGGTTTATAGGTGCTAAAAGAACGGAAAAGGACAGAACGCAGTTGGATGCATTGAAAGATACGCATGCTGAAAATTGTCAGAGAGATGTAACCTTACCCTAAGCCACAATCCCCCAATCGAAGCTAATGCAGAAAGCAGAAGAACGTGAATCATGGCATCGTGACGATGACCGATGTACAAGACGAGTCATTAAGGAAGTGGAGAGCTCAGAATAGCAAAGACAGAGGCTCGGTGAAGCTCAACTACGACTCGCTATGTCGCTCTCTTTTCGGTAACGGGGTCCAACCGCCCGAGAAGCCTGGTAAGTAAAACATTGGACTATACTAACTCCATCACCAGAAATATTTAAGCTGATGGCTTTTGCAGAATACCACTACTTCATACCCGAATACACGACTAATCCTCACTCTGACCGCCTTGGCCTGCAAAATATTGATTACGTCAGACGCCAGCGCAATGCCGGCCTTTCAGCGATATCTAATCCCCAGCAACAACCAAACCCTACGACCTATCATTCACAACACTTCGGTATCATACAACATACCATGTACCCGCTATCACTCGACCCACCACACCCGTATGCTAACATCGAGGTGATGAAGCCGCCTCCTGGCCATGACAAGGATTCTGGTTACGATTCTCAGGACCGCGAGCAGCTAGCGCCACCGCCAAACACCAGTGATTACATAAACCCTATGGATATACAGAGCTCTACAGGCTGGCAGCACGTTTTTGCGTTGACAGGCTCTTTCTCTCAGGGCATCTCCGAAATGCGGGCTCCATTTGAGATGGACTATGAGCTGGAAAATTCTGAAGACCCATCTAACTAGAATCTAGAGGTCATCGGGCGTTTCGGCAATGTGGTTCGTCTTCCTTCGATATTGAGATTGATTCTGACACATATTTTCATTATATTCGATGTTTTTTTTGTTGGGATATGTTTTGAATTAACGAAGATGGCATGGCATGGTATGGTGCGAGCTCACTTCGCGTAATGTGTTACGAATTGCATAGGAGAGAGGTGGATTATGGTTACGGCATTGCGTATAAATACACGTGCATGTTGAGAGTTGGACTCGCATGAAAGAATTAATGTACTGTATAATGCGCACCCTCGTCGTATTTTTAGTTGAGTAGACCGGGAGAGCCATTGCTCGCGTTAGACTTTCAAGTCTTTTGGATTCTCCAGAGATGCTGTAGTGAGGCCGTCGCCACGAGTGACAAGATAGCTGCAGCTCAAGTGTTGGTTGCTTGACATGAATCTCGACCTCTTACTGTCGAATACATAGCCGAGATACTCTAACACACACTCGCACTCTACTCAAGTCGCAATTCTTAGAGACCTAGTTACCACCAAACACTTCTAAGAGATCTGAATTCTTAATGAGTTGCTAGGCTATGCGAAGGCTTGATTTGATGTAGTTCGAAATTTTAGAGTCCTCGCGGTAGCTAGCCCCCTTTCTAGGTAGACTGCATCAATCCATCCACACTGACAAAAAGTCTCTCCATTCGCCGCTAATCTCATCAACCTTCATAGGCGGTATTAGTCAGATCTCTTTTCTACCATGTACGACAAACCCCCATCGCTAGATTATTTGGGTGACATCTTGATTAGCCTACCTAGGTATCTGCACTCTTTTGTCAATAATTCACAACACAAGATATAAGAGACATTACACGTTCGGAGGTTTCACCAAACTCAAGCTTGAATTTTGAATATATATAGACACAAATACAGCAAACGGATTGCTTTTCGGATATTGTATATACACACTAAGCTACCACCAATTTGTTCGGCTTAAAAGTCATCCTTTGAAATATGATGCAGTCCCCAAACTCCCTCCATGATATGCGTCTCCCGAGAGACGGCTAGTCCATACAAATGCATCAGATCTATACTCTAAGTCTTTCCTCTATAAGACCTTCCCTTACCTCTTGAACTAGAATAACTGGCTTCGGGTGCGGCGGTCGTGCCGCTCTTGTTCCCTGCTCCGTCGTCCCCAATACGGGAACCTTTAGGCTTATTACTACCTCGACCACGTCGTCCTCTATCCTTTTTCTTGTCCTTGTTTTCTTCGCGAGCAAGCCTCCTCGCTTCCTCCTCCTGCGTGCGGCGACTTTCTTGATCCCACCATTCTTGAAACTCCTGCTCTTGTTGAATCTCTTGCAGGCTGCGCTTGGCGACCGCTTCGCGGCATCTCTGCTGTTCGCGCTGTTGCTGACCGATGATATCCGCAAGAGCGAGTCCAGTCTCTTGTTCTGGTTTTGGAGCACGTTTGATATAGGACTTGGAGTGGGGAGTTATTGATTCGGGATTAGGATGTGTGGATCCTGGAGATGGCTTTGGTGTATTGTGTGGCTTCTGCCCGGGAAACCTTGTATCAGGTGATGCAGCTCGCCTCGGTATGGACCTACTCGAGGAAGCCTCGGCAACTGACAATAATTTAGAACCCGAAAGGCTCGCAGCTAAGGGGGAGTTGGGGTGAAGTAAATCTTTTATAGAGCTCGTATTTTCTGCTCTCGTTGTCTTCCAGGGTGCATCTTTTTTATCGCCACTATTGCTCCACGGTTTTCGCGATTGCTGTTTTGCCTCGGCTTCTTGTTGCACTGCTAGTTCTGCTTGTTGTTGAAGCTGCTTCTTCCTCTCCTTCTGTGAGAGCTTTGGAGGCGCAGGCTTAGAGGCCGCATCGCGACTTTGTGCGGCTAACCCAGCAGAGAGTGCCGAATGGGCAGGCTTAGAGTCTGCCAGCACCTCTCGAAGATCTAAACGACTAATAGGTAGAGTTGAAGAACCCCAAGGTTTTGTCTTCCGTGGATTTTGTTCCTGAAAAGCGTCATGTGATAGTATAGGTGTTGGAAGAGCTGAGTGAGATTCCTCGGCTGGGGATGTTGTATCCAGTTCAGGCTTGCCCAATGAGACATTGTCTAGTGGACTGCGCCTGGGCACAGACAATGATGGCAAACGATCCAATTCATCACGGTTACCAACAGCCGTAGGCCTACGACTTGGTGACGAGGGACTACTTCCGCTTGGATCCTCGTCTCCGTCCATGTTGAACATTAGGTCGGCTAAGGAGGTTTTGGGTCGGAGATCTGGACTAAAAGGCTCGTTACGCACCGCTTTCGATTTCAGCCGAGCTGCTCTGTCAGCCGTTGGTGAAGTGCCGGAAAGATCGTCCAAACTACCGAATCTAGTTTTATATGACGAGCTTTTCTTTTCGTCGTCCCTAAAAGTTGCCTTAAAAGCCATATGCTTGACACGAGCCTGCCTCTCTTCGTAGATGTCGTGCGCTAATTCGGGGTTTTTCTCATGCAGCAGTAATTCAGCCCTCCCGCTTCGTACAAATGGACACCGTGCAAGCTGATTATTCCGAACAACATCGTCTAACCTGTGTAGCAATTCCTCGTCGAGTTCGTCGAGGAGACTAGATTGGGCTTAGTATGCTTGTTTATACGCACGTTAAAATAAATGAATAAATATCAGGGAACAGGTGTATTAGACAGAATGTTTTTTAGATGTGCCATATCTTGCATTTGCAAGGCAGCCGAGTATCCCATACGACTCAATAACAAAGACTCACTGGTTTTCAAGCATTGCTTCCATCTGAAGACAAATGTACTCAAGGCCCTTCTCCTTAAACTCAGTAACAGAACAAGGGCTAATAAGGTTTAACAGAGTAGAGATATTCCGTGTTGACACTATTATCTTGTTAGCGGGCCGGGAGTTCCCGAATTTCGGACAGTTAGTGACTTACCGAAACGGCCGATGATATTTTGGCAGATTTGTGACAGCCGATCAAGCATCAATTCATTAGCAATACTCATTACATCCATAACTAATTCAGAAAAGTCATCGATACTGTCTGCAATCACCGCATCAAAAAGTTCCTCTCCCACATCTGCGTATAGATACTGAAGAACGAAGCGGAATGATTCTGGGTCCATATGACGCAAGTCGATATTGACGAGATCAGAGTTTTCTTGTACTGCCCGGCGACTTTCGAGCCATTTGCCACGAGAACGGCCGTTGAAAAGCCCTTGGAACCAGGGACATCTCTGGCACAACAACGTGCTATGCACGGGAACTTCATCCCCATCAAGCTCCAAGAGAGCATCACCGTCTTCAAAGAAAGTTGGGTCGTTGACCGCGTTCTGGAAATCTACGTTCATTGAGCGAGATACTGTAGTCTGCGTCCGTGCAGCGGCTTCAAGCTTTGGCATTCCTAGTCGAGTAGCCAATTTCATGACGTCAGTACGAATCTGACGGTACCTGTAGGCTAAAGGCGAACCCTGCCGCGTAAAGTTCCAGGCAGGAATGACACGATCTAAGTATATATAAAAAACAATATTGAGCAAAGCGATGATATCTATGCCCCAGGCAAACTCAATAATCGTCGTGCCTTGCTCTTCAGTGATAGTGAGAAGCTCGGGAATGTCGTATTGTCCAGTTTCCCGGAATTGCTGCAATCCACCACGGAGGACCGTGCTTCGTGCTGTTAAAATCCAAGAATGGACTGGGAGGAAGAGCTTTGGGTTTGAGGCTGAGCGTAAGGCCACAGCTAAATTTTGGTTTGCGAAAGCCCAGTGTGTGAAGTGGGCTGCCAAGTCATCCTCTAGATCGGTAGACGTTAATATCTCGTAGCTCAACTCATCAACTTGCTGCCTTAGCTTCCCCGGATTTTGGAACTTCCAGGTATCCTTATTCTCTCTAGACTTTAAATTTCGAGCCTTGAAGCCCTGGAGAGGAAGCAAAGGGCTGATATCATCCCACAGTGTAGGCTGGGATATTTCAAGCTGATCCCGAGTGACATCGCAATCCTTTCGGACGGCTGCATAAGCACCAAATGTTGAGCTCCGGGCGGCGGTTACATCGGTGATATACGGAACGCGCTGAAACTTGAAGTCCTTTCGCTTGTGTTCCGATGAACCTAAGCTCTTAGTGCCCTGGGCCTTGGTCCGTCTGATCCGTCGCCAAACGGCACCGGACTCTGTGGATATAATAACAGAGCCATTTTCCCCGACCCCAACAGACTTCACCCCATCCTTTCGCGAATTCCAAACACAGAGTGGTGTAGTAATCGCATCTTTGATCTTCGAAGGGTTAGTTGTCGACATGGTGAGCTGATCATTTTCAGAATTATGGCTGAGCTGCATTGTGAATAGGTCACCACTGCCCGTGACTGCTGCAATAGTGTCGCCACCGGATGCGATCTGATAGATCTCTCGACGCCTTGAGTCATAAGAAGAAGTCGAGGAGAATTGTATCGACTGCTGGAGAGATTGGTTGGTATACAAAGTAGCATTTTGAAGGTTGATTGTCTTATATCCGTAGCTGGTAAAAACAACCAGAGAGTGGTCTCCGAAAAGACAACACGTGGCTCTATCGATGGCAGAAATAGCAACCACGACGGACGAATGACTTGAGATCAAGGTAACGGCAACTTTTCGTGGAATAGCCTGAACTTCGAGAGATCGAGAATCAGCATCCATGAGGCCAAGTTGTCCAACGTTCTTTCCCCAACAGAATAGGGATGAGCCGGTGTGCACGACGGAGTGTATCGACGATGCCGCAGCCCCAAGGACCTTCTCCTTCTTTAGGGGTCCGAAAACTTGACGAGGCGAGACACTGATCGGTTCCTCGTCAGATTTTATTGGCGGGGGTAGTGTATAACCTAGCTGAGAGTAAATATTTGACCCCCAAGACCATAATTCACCTTCGCTAGTAATAGCTAGGGTGTGGTTTTGTCCGAGTGCGGCTACAGTAACATGCTTCTCGGAAAGCCCGGCTTGAACAGGCGTGAAGCTGAGCTTCGTATTTTCATCTCCGAGACCAAGACGACCACCCCGGCCGAGACCGGAGACGTAGAGGTTTGAAAACGGGTCTGTTGTGAGAATAGCAGTATGAAACTTGGAGAGCACGACGTCTTGAATCACCAGGGGGTGGTTCTGGACGAGAGCCGGAATATCCACTAGATTGCGTGATGAAGGTTCATGGTTGATGAGGGGATCCTTTTTAAGAAGTTGCTGTTTGTAAAGGAAACGAATCAAGTGCTCTGGGCGTTCCAAGTAGATACGTTCCGGATACTGCCTATCATCTTCATGACCCACACCGAGAGATAGATTATTGTTGCTTCCAAAGGTGAACACTTCCCCGCCCAAACCGGAAGACCTAACAGGGTATCTAGAATAGCGTGGTTAGGAAAGATGTTAAGAGTTGATTGTATGAGGTCTTACTGGGTCTCGGGGCCCCCAACGGCTTCGTCGGTATCCGATTCATCCTCGAGGTGGTGACGCTCTTCGGCTGTTTTCAGGGAACGGAGCGCAATGGTGGCATTATACAGGTCGAACGGGCTATTGCCCTCGTGGTCCTTGGTTTTAATTAATTGACCGGTTTTCATAGTGCTAGGCCCGAATGATTCTGTCAAGTCCTTGCGTTCCTTCGCCAGCAACAACCGCGCGATGGATATATTTCCATTGTATAAAGCTCTATGCAATGCATTCCACCCGCTCTCGGGGTCTTGGACGTATATGTCGATAGATGGATGGTCTAAAAGGGCTTGGACAAAGGCGACAGCACCCGGTGATGTAGATGAAGCACTTCGCAGGAGGAGGGTAAGACCACAATAGTCGCGACTATTGATTTCTGCTTTCCCAAAGTTACCGACGGAAGCCTTCGCCACGGGAAAGCCCGCGCCAAAGCCGGAGGGCTTGCGCGACTTTGTGACAGACCGTGGCGAAGTCCCGAGAGCGCCGAGGCTTCCTACTCCTGAACCGGGGCTTTTGGCTGGGGTCTGGGAATAGCTCGCCGGGGCGAGTAATCGACAGAAGTTGTCGATGTCATTTTCCCAGAAACACTTCCACAGACTTGTCATGGACGCTTCTTGGTAACAGATGCCTCAGCTACTTCGGATAGCACCTCGCCGGAGCCTCGAGGACTGCAGCCTGTTTAAAGGTGCGATCGGAAGAGCTTCGACTGAGGGGACGGTTGAAGGAAATAAACAGAGGCTCGCGGCGTCTTTCGTATGATGGGTGTGGCTTGCGGATAAGGGACGGCGTCGAAGGGGTTCTAAAGTGAGGGAATCGACGGCGCAGGTGACTACCCAGGTCGTATCGGGTCCGGCCGCGGAGAGGATTGGAGGGGCAAGATCAGGGAGATCGAGATGTATAGTGCACTGAGAGGCAAAGAGGTTGCAGAAGCTGAACAGAAAAGTTGTCTGTATAATGTGTCTGTATAATGCCCTTGTTGAATGATCAGATTCGGATTATTCTCTCGTATATCGAGAACGGAAAATGGGCCAGGCCAGCAGAGGTCACGAAAAGGAGGGTGACTACTTTATTCTATTAAGGTTCACGGGCGTCATCAGTGCCGTCGCAAACCCTCCATACCCCATACCCCCCATACCCTCGACCATTCCTCCCAAGAAGCGACCATGCACTGGAGCTAATCACCCGAGGCCAGTCACGATGCCCCAATCGGGTCCACAGGCTCGATTAGCTCTAGCGAATCAAAACGCCGGGGTCATGAGCATGGCCCATCCTCAACCGCGGAATAGCGGAATAGACAATGTTGAAAGAAGAAAAATTCAACAGAAAATTGGCCACGTTTCTAGGGATTCCTCGTTAGTTGGGTCATGCAAGTATGTAGCATATTAGTACTACCTACTTAGGAGGTAATACTATCGCGACAGAACCGGCTGAAAACCGCCCGAGATGCCTAGCTGCAAGTCATTGCAATTTGCGGGGTAGCGGTTCGTCCTATGCAGCGGGCTGGCTATTGGTATTCATTTTTATTTTTATTTTTTATTTTATTTCATCATCTATTGGCACAAAAAGGCCCTGTTGCAAACGGTGGAACTGCAACGATAAGCTACGAACATGTTCAAAGTACCTTACCTATCTATTATAAATAGTGTATGGAAAATGGTATGCCGGGTCTCTCTCATTTGACGCCATCCCCAATGCAGTGCGATGCCTTTATACAACCTCCATCTCCAACTAGAGTATCGAGCGTCATCAGAGCCTTTTCCTATGCTGGACCATTCTATGGGCTTGTTCATTTTACTTTTGGAGAGTTCGGAAGAAATCCATAACACCCGTGTAAACAACTATTGAAAACGAATCAGCCGTGACTTCATCCACGTGCGCACGCCTGCGCGCGTGTGCGTGTTAGTAACGAATAAACTTACCCAGAAGAATGCCACCACCAGGACCCAGTCTCAGCACCTTGGGCAAGAAGCCCTTATACAGCGCACCGAATCCTTCTTCTTTTAATACCGTACCACACGCAGGCCAGGCCCAGTTATACTTGGGGATCTGGCCGGCAACCTTGGGCGTGTTCTGGATGCGGGACTTGACAACGTCCATGGGCGTGTTCAGAATGGTACCCACCGTACCGCCAATGCTACCGGCAATGATGTCGTTGGAGATCTGGCTGCTCTTCGTCTCCGCCTTGGGCAGAAGCCCTCGGACTTGGAAGATGCAGCCAAAATAACCTGCATTCCAAAGTATGTGGCGCCACATGGTGCTCTCGAGGCCGTTGTACAAGGCCAAGACGCCCTCGTTCTTGATAACCTTGGATACCACATCAAGAGCGCCCTTGTATTGCCCGGCGGACTCTTTGCTCTGTAATCGCACTAGAAGGACAGCTGTGAGCTCCTGTTAAGAGAAAGTAGGCTGTGGTGATTCAAGGATACGCTCGGTTTACTGCATTTTTTGGAAGATTTCCAACGGGTTGATAACCCTGCGTAATTGGCACGAGGTAATTGCAAAATTCGCTCATGTCCTCACTCACACTTCACTAATTCAAACGGAACCACAACAAATGATTCAGTAGCGCCAGCTGTAGCGCCAGTCAGAATAGAAAGTTGCTGCGTCATCTTCTCAGCACCGAATGCTTTTTTGTAAACCTTCCCCCATTCATCGTTGGCGGCGAACTTGGTGGCGCGCTTCGGGGCCTCCATGAGGATTGGAGCACTAATTCCCCGGTAAAGTCTCGAGAACCTACACTGCAATGTGAATATTGGCGCTACAGGAACCAGAGGGTTTGTCTCCCTTACCCTTCATTGCGAACTATTTTTTGAAAACAATCGACCATACCCGTGTAGGCATCAGCCCCGGTCCCCTTGCCGCTTTGCAACTGAAGTCGACTCTTGACAACATCCAGCGGATACCTGAGAGGGAGAAGGTTAACATCGGAGGGAACTGATCGAGTACGAGAGAGGTGAGGGTACGAACATGACCAGAATCTAGAGGAATGACACAAAGTTAGTCGCGCATCAGCCAAGCAGTATCCTAGAACCGTAACGATGCTTCTCACCTCAGACACGCCGGCGATGGCGCCAGCGGCAAACTGCCATTGAAAACCGAGGGGTTTCTGTGAAAGGTTTTCTGACGACATGTTGCTTGCTTGATTTGGTCTTCAATTCGAGCACAGTCGGTGGTCAATTGGTGATCAATTGAGAAGTGGGATGATGGTTATTTTTATTACTAAAGTTGCGATCTCGCACGAGACCCGCGAGACCCGGATACTAGGATCCGCGGGACCCACTAAACCCCGAGGTTAGCTGAATGTTATGTATCAGCCAATCATGCGAACCTTTATCTTGGGGTATGGTAGGTACCTAACCACATGTACGCCCCGGGAGGGACTTTGGGTGGCTACAAGTAGCCAAAACACGGTTGGGGAACCCCAGCAGTGCCCTAGGTTAGGCGTATCACAAAGTACCTACATATATCCTGAGATACTTTAGGTACCTAACCTAGGTAGGTAATGTATGTAAATGTATTAGATGTAGGTAGTGGGTATATCATGTATCTAGATACATGTATAGATACATGTATTATGTAACTACCAAAATACATGTACGTACTGTATATTAAAACCATATAAGTTCCAAGGTTCCGTATATCTCAACTCTAGATAGATATTTATTTCACAAGCTTTGATAACTCTAGCCCCTCAAGTAATTGTATGAGGCATTCCAAGACCCCAGAAGTTATGATGGTGGTATAGGATCTTACTTTATGATACATCTAGTCCAAGGTGCCAGACTATCTCGACAGTTATTGAACTCTCAACCAACAGGCGCATCCATAGCTCTATGAATATATAGGAAGTTTCAACCACATCTACTCCTTTGTGATTCCGTATTGAAGTATTGAAAGAATAACTAGCTAGTTCGCGCCCCCCTCCCCTCCCCCCCCAAAAAAGAAAAAACAGATAAGCGATTATTTCTAGTTTCCTCTGTTTACCTACCTAGGTATGTTAGATACTCACTTCCTCCCCGCTCCTTCCGTCTCCTACCAGTCAATTATCTAACATAAAACTTGTGCTTCTTGATCTTCATTCAACTTGCCCTCTACGGCGGAACCCCTTTCCGCATTTTAAGGTGGTAACTGCCTAACTATAAATGCCCATTCCGTCACGTTCTTCAGTTTGACTATTTCTGCACTTTACATCTTCAAGAACATTTCAGTCCATCAGTAGGTTTTTTTAATCGCCTCATACTAAGTGGAAGTTATCCCACTCCCTCCTACCCTTCCTCCCTCTCCATTCCTTCACTGATCGGCCATTTCCATGAGATCTCAGTAAAGTTAGCCAAAACAATCTACCTTCAACTGAGTTGACCCTCGTCTCTTCTTAATATTTTAGCCAATATTCTCCTTCAATAAGAATCCTCTAACAGGTGGAGAATAAGGTAGGCAGAGACTTGTACGTTGCAGTTTTTTTTTTTTTTTAATTTCGCCTGCCCGACTTGCGAAGAGTTTCTTCCTCCGAACACTCACACATAACTCCCAACTCACTCACAACTTCCAACTCACATACAACAACTTCTTACAGATTTCTTCAGCTTTATATCTAGTGCCTGCCACTCCGTTACCTACCTAGCAGACACCCACCTTGCTGCTTTGTTAGGCGCTTGATATGTATTTACCTAGCAGTCACCTAGGCCCACTGCACGTGCTTGCAGTTGACTCTACAATAGTGCACTGCCTAGAGCTTCCTCCAAGTCTCTTACACTAAGATCACATCCCCTTCGCACCAACCCAAGTAATCTATTGAGGCTCACTGTTGCGAACCCCCCTTTCGCGTGGCCCTAAAAGCCAAGTTATTATCTCTTTAGCTTTTCACATATAAGATAACCGGTTCCTAACATGGTCTTTTTACCCTAGGTTCTTGTTACTGCTTCGTAGGATAACTCCCTTAACTAACACATACGCACATTGCGTCTTGAACCTAATATCATACCGGTCACTTCCTCATAGAAGTTCAGGGCATCCTAAAATTAGTTGTTGCAAGCACCTAACTACTAAGCACTATGTCGTCATCCCAGAGCTCTCAATTGCCCATGAATAACAATGGCGACGGGAATAACCAGAACGAGAATGGAAATATCGACTATACGAACAACCCAGATAACGACGACCGGGGCGACTCGGATGATGGCAGTGAAGGCAACGAAGATCCAGAAGGATATTTAGACGATGACAGTGGTAATGTGGTCCCGGGCATCTTAGATGAGTCATCTGATGACGATGATCATAATGAAGAACACCGAAGTCCACGTTCTAGACGTCGCGCGTTTAATTCGAAGTCAAGGTCTGGTCGATGCAGAAAATGCCAACAGATCAAGACAAAATGGAACGAAGAGGCCAGCGAACTCAGAGCGATGCTTAAAGAGCAAAGACGCGATTTTAAGTATCAGATCAAGGTCCTTAAAGAGGAAATTGAGCGGTTGAGACTGGGCAATAGAATCGTTTACGACGTAAGTTTAGATATACCTCTATAGTTGTTTACTTACATCAGCTAATTAGAGAATCTCTAGCCGTGGGATGGACAACTCTCCGAATTCTTGGGAAATTTCCGACAGCGTGATGAAAACAGCCTCGACATAGATTATATCACAGAACATTACCATTCAATCTACAAAGCTTCATGCATGCAAGGTAACATGTCCACAAAAATCAAGATCACTCACCCGGATCTAGACTTGGAGCAGGAGCCGTACAGTCGCAAGCAAATCCAGGATTATTTCAATGAACAAATGCTCCGTGACCGTTATAATGAGGGTCCCGACGATCTCAACATTAATTTCGCGTTCGAAGATCTCCCACTAAACATTCAATGTCGTATTTGGAAAATGATCATTCCGAATAACGAATTGATACACTGTCTATCCCGACTAGATCATCTGAATCCTCCTCTGCTTGGTGATGCCGATAAAGTATGTTTCCCCAACCGATTTCATATCGGTAATGGACCTTGCTGTGTTGCAAAGGCGGACAAACCTTCCAGATACCTACGTTATCTTTTAGTCTCCAAGCGCTGGTACTATGTGACAGCTCATCTATTCTATGGTAAGTCTCGTCAACCGGCCGCTCTCCACTACCACAGCTAATTTTTTCTAGCAACAAACACGTTTGCATTTAGTTCCCTTGGTGAGTTCGGTCGCTTTTGCAATGGCATAGGAAAACCCCGTGTTGAACGACTCGTCCATGTGGAGCTTATGTGGCAGGGTGCATTGACGCCCAGGCAACCCAAAGGGGGTTCTCTACGCAAACAACCCTTGGCCTGGTTTCTGCATACTAGTCGGCTGCGTACCTTGGTTATTCACATCGACGAAACCACTAAGTCCTATATGCGTCGCCCATATGAGATGATGAATCTTGGGGATTACTACAAAGACTTTGGTGGTGGTGAATACGAGGGCAATGAAGCCGAAGACCTACTTGATATATTTGGAATGGAAGTCCGGAGGACCGACCTTCAACCAAACCACCGCAAGTATCGCAGCATGAGGACCGTCCAGGGGATGGATTTCCTATACCAGCTACGGGGAATGAAGTGGGTGCGCTTTTACGATACGAACGAGGATCATACCCGTACCTGGATTCATGACTGGTCCTTCTTGCGGGACCTCAATAGCGTAGCGACAATGAAAAAAACAGACTCAATGGCGCTTCGGACCGAGATTGAGAATCTCCGGCCACTTCCAGGACTCAGTGAGTTCCGCCTTAGTGGTGAAGTGAGAGAGCTAGTTGACAGCTTTTACGACGACACTCCGGTGGATATTGTGTCTGAAGGCGGTTCTGAAACGTCATCGTCAAGTTCATCTAGAGATTCTGGATTTTCTGGATTAACTACTACAGCGTCCGACAGCTCTTCGGATTCAGAGTCTGATGGTGGACATGGTGGTTCCTCCCGTCTCCCCTCCGACAGCCGAAGTGATACTTACTCCTCTGACATGAATATAGACGTAGAAGAAGTTGACAGTTGTAACGAGGAAGGTTCTACACTACAGACCCTAGTCGTCGATATGTCTGAGACGGACAGTGACTCGGGCCGTTCGTCACGGTCAGGCTTCAATAAGAACAATCATAATCCAGATGATAGCGGTTTGAACACTATAATTACCCAGCCTCATGTTATAGTTATCGAGGATGACGAAGATGACTATGATAACGATAAAGACCGGCGTACGCACTACGAGGAGGGTTATAGCACGAACTCAGAATTATTCGTTCGTTCACACCCACGCAGTTCCTATGGAAATGGCGACAAAGGAGGACCTATTATGAGAAACTCAGTTCCACTCATTGATCTTACTGTTGATAGCGACTATGATAATGGTACCGGGAATGATGGAGATGAAGATCAAGACATTAAATCCGATGACAGCTTCGATGATGACAACAACGACAATAAAAGAAAGAGCATAACGGCAGAGATGCTAGCATCCCAAGGCCCGCGAGATCCATTAAATCCGTCTAATCTTAGTGATGAACGCGACTCGAACATGCCCCCAAAACGTTCTAGAAGTGAAGGCGACTTGGGCTAGCAATCTAGGACCGCCAAACGCCGGAAGACGAAGCACGAGTCCCTGTTCGTGAGTAGTGAAGATACCGACGATTTTTCTTCACTTGGTGATGAAGAAGACCCCATTCAAATTGATTAATGGAGAACTTGTCATCGGGAGAAGAACGCTCTTACTTGACCTTCTATCATCTGCTATTATCACCTCATTTCACTCATCCATAATCTATACCCTAATTCATATCACCCTTTCTTTGATGCTATACTCATCTCTATTGATCTCAAAGCTTATTGCATGATAAGCCTTTTTTACCGACCGAAAGTACTCAGTAGGCGTTCTACTTTCGTTCCCCCCCCCTCATTTCTAGATTCTATTGATGATGACATAACTGGAAATCCTCAAAACATTATCACTTTCATTTTCTAGCAAACCTAATCCTTAATTTCTATTTCACTCATTGTCTTTCTCTCTGCCTTCATACACCCATCTATTCATTGGCACATCTTCGGCGAAGATGACAAAGCATACATGACGATTTAGTCTCCATACTGGGATCAGGGGACTAGCTTTATGGTATATGCGCAGATTTCTAGCTTTCGCGATGCATTCATTGGCAGGGGAGTCTCTACCCATCCTCATTTTACCTACGGCTCGAAAGGAGCGAAAAGTCCAAAAAGGGGAAGGATAAATGAGAAAAAACAGCTGAGAGCTGTGCTATACATGGCAATACCATTATATGTCTAGATAGACCTAATGAACCATCAATGAACCCAATTTTATGTTGTCTTATTCGCACGTGAGAGTAAAAGCAACCTGAAACATATACCTGTGAGAATGTGATCTATCATGATATTTCGTTCGTGGTCATGACCCTTACATTGCAGTAACAATGCGTACTCCATCGTACTACTAAGTAGCGGACTGAGATAACCTTTAGATTGTGATCAAGTGTGACTTCATCAATACTTAGGCATACTGAGATCAGGTTAATAGTTGGGTATCCAATATAAAGTGCTTATTGTAGTTCACAAGGCTCTGTATTAAAGAAGCCGGACGCTGTCTGCCAGTTCTCGCTAGTCGAATGTGACCTTCTTGCCTTTGAATTCCACCTTCTGGGCTCCTTCTTTTGCTTTCTTGGCCGCAGCCCAACTGGGATGCAGAGGCCCTGTGTCGTCTCGCGTAGGCGGGGGTCTCGGTTTTGGCTGCTCTGCTTGAAAGCCCTTATTATTTTCTTGTCGGGGGGGTGGACGTCTCTCCCGAGTATCCCCCGATCCCTTGCCCTTAACTTGGCGATCGCCATTAACTTGCATCTGCTGTTTCCTCTCCGGATGGACATGGTTCTTCTCAAAGGGATTCACAATACCTTTTTTCCACGGCTTGGTTGTATCGTCTACAGCGCCTCTCTTCATATCCCAGCCCGAGTCCCTCGGATCTTTCTCCTTCTGGTGATGTTTCGCCTTCTCGCCATACTTCTTCTCCCAGATCGCCTGGCGCGCCCTCTGCCCTCTCCTATTTTTCCTTGTGGGTGGCGCGACATCTACGTCTGAGGCTGATTCTGAGCCAGATACATAGCCTCCCATTAAAGACGGTAGGAACGCCGAGTTACCCGTGTTGAAAGATGCCGGCTTCACAGCTTTGACCCTCGCCTTTTTGCTGGGAGGGGCAAGAGCTTCGTCTTCTGAATCGTCAGAGTCATCAGACCCCTCAGACGATAGTGAGATATCGTCGAGCGCAAGCTTTCGGAAGGATCTCGATCTACTATCTAAGCGATTGCTTTCGTCACCATTCCCGTCTTCCTCGTCCGACTCGTCCTCATCGCTAGAGCCCCCAACAAGATCATCGTACTGTGAGAACATATTCTCCTGGGCATCGCTATCGGAGAATCCTTCGAATTCCGGGCTCTCAGAGGCCCCAGAACCCGCATTACTTTCGAGGTCTTCGTCGCCCTCTGCCCTTTCAACCTTCCTCTTCAACAGGGGTGGCCTCTCCAAACCTGACTTTTCGACGTCTTCAGACTCGTCGTCCCCGAGACTATCTAGGTCTTCCCTATCATCTACCTGTTCCCCTTTTTCGGCCTCTGGCTGCGCAGTCGCTATTTTCTCTTTGTTCTTCCCTTTGTTCTTCTTCTCTGGCATAGGCACCCTCAGGGCTATGCACGTACCCATGATCGCTTCTTCGATGACATCTTTAACGTGTTTCCGGTTGCATAGCGCGCTCGTGACGTTATGTAAGGCCAATCTCTCCTCTTCCGATAGTTCGGGTTTCGGTACTGGTTTGATGTCGGCAGGTAACTTGGGGGATTCGGCGACTCCTTTGATCTTTAAGAGGGACGAGCATAGATGTGCATGCGCCGCCTGTTGTAGATCAAGACTCTATGAGAAGAACACCACGTTAGATGTCAATCGACTTATTAATATGCTTCCCCAGCGTTGTGGCATGACAAATAGGTGCATTTGAATAACGAGACTACTGACCTTCAACACTAGAACTTCTTTCTCCAACCGAGAAGTCTTTTCAGGGTCTGCTTCACGGATTCGCTTGCTCAGACGTTGGCGCTCGAAGCCCCTGGCAGTTTTCAGGCCACGCACTAATTCCTTCCTCCATTTGGCGAGATTCTCTTGTAGGCTCGGTTCGCCTCTTTTTCGTTTCGGCATCTTAAATGCGGGACAGGCCGTCTGTTTGTGATTACCGCTGTTTGTTAATCCCAAATATTTCCTCCATAGGAAAAGTTAAAAAGTGGATCGGATGCACAGTGTATCGGGCTTATCTTGGGGCTATTAACACAGTGCGAGATACCTACTACTAGCAAAACTCTAGCACTACTCGGCAGTACCTCTACAGTACGTATATAGGTATTATTGTGCTGCTCTAGATGAGCTCCCTCGCCTTGAGGTGATTCCGTTATGTAAATATGTTTAGAGACATCTATTAGTTGATTTATCGAGCACTGTTCATTGAGCAAGTCGAGCCCGAACCCCTTTGGCTTAAATACCTAAGCCAGACTACTAGCAGAAATGATGTTAGGCCCAGTTTAGCCCCAGCGGAACAAAGCGAAGGCCATGACTGACGAGGGGCAATGGCGGGGTCGATTATATAAGGTAGGTAGTGATTATAAACGTGAGCCGATATGATCCTACGATGGATTAAGATAAGAATAATATTATACAAAAGAAGCAATCTCCAGGCTGTCCATTATCTCAGGCTTCAGTACATTCAGGCAGGACCTCTGGCTATACCCTAGGTAGACATTGATATCGCGTCCGACATCACCATGGCCGACTCTACGAACAGTGCCGCAGCGTTGAGCGCAGCAAATCTATTTAATGTTAAAGGTCTCGTGGCCGTCGTCACGGGTGGCGGTACAGGTACGCAAGAAATCAGTCATCTCTTTCCCATCGTCTTCTCATATCATCTCTAGGTATCGGGCTGATGATTACGAAGGCCCTCGCCGCGAATGGCGCCGCCAAAGTGTACATACTCGGCCGTCGGCTGAATGTACTGCAAGAGGCAGCCTCCGGCATCGGCAATAACATCGTTCCAATCACCTGTGACGTATCATCCGTTGACGCGCTCAAAGCGGCCGTGTCGCAGATCGAGCAAGATGTCGGTTTTGTAAACTTGCTAGTGTGCAATTCGGGTATCGGGGGACCATTCGGCATCAAGCCGAAGCCGGAGACAACTCTCGACGAATTCATCTCAGCTAACTTGGCCGTGCCCATTGAGGATTACACTAATACGTTCGCCACCAATACCAGCGCCGTCTACTTACCAAAAAAGAGTTAGAAACTGCTGTTTTGGGTAAATTCTGCACTTATGAGACATGGTCTTAGGAGTGCAAAAGTACAGGCGGAAGGCGTTGCATATACAATGCCAGCTTTAAATGTCGAGTTCGTATATATAATAACAAAATAAAACATACTTATTATCCCGGCCTTTTTTTTAAAGCTAAAAAAATATATAAAACTTTAGCTTTAAAATAACATAAAATATTAACTATAAAAAATATTAAAATATTAGCTTTAAAATAATATAAAATATTAATTATAAAAAATATTTTAGTAATAGTTAGCTGTTTATATTAAATAAATATTTTTAAAAAACACGTTTAAAAAATGCTTTTTATTTTTTTAATAATACTTAATATAACTATTTATTAAAAACTATAATAAAAATATTAGTACCTAAAGCTTAAAAAAAGCAATTTTATATATAGCAGGTTTTTTAATAAATAAAAAAATTTTATATAATATATTTAAATATAGCATATTAAAAAACTTTTTATATTTATTAAAACATAATATAAAATATTTAACTTTTAAAGTTTTTAAATAAGCCTATTTAATATATTAAAGCTTTTAAGTATATTATATAAAAAATATTTTAATATATTAATATTATATAAGCTACTATTAATAGCTTTAACTTAAAAAAAAGCAAAGCTTAGTTTAAAATAGTAATATAATAATAAAATAAGCAAAAAAAACATATTAAAATAAAAAATATTTAAAAAAATTATATTAATATATAATATTAAGCTATTAAAAATATATTTATAATAATAGCAAGCTTTATAATAGCTATTTTAAAAAATAAAAAATATTTTTAATTAATATATAAAAAAACTAATAAACTTTTAAAAAGTAAATATAAAGTATTTAAAAACATATATATTATAGCTATAAAATTAAGTAATATTAAGCTTAAAAAAAATTATTAAAATATTAATATTTAAAAACTATTTTTTAATTAAAGTTTTAAATTATTTAATATTTTATTATTTTTGCTTAGCTTTATAAACAAGCTAATAAAAAATATAAAAATATTAATATTTTAATTATATTATATTATTATTAAAAATAATTAAATAATTTAATAAATAGTTATATAAAAAAATTAAATTTAATAATTTTATAAAATATAAACTATTTAAATATATAAATAAGTTATATTTATATTATAAGCTATTTTATATAAACTTAGCTTATTTTATTTTTAAATTAAATTAATATAATTAAAATAAATATAAATATTAAAAAAATATTTATTTTTTATATTAATAAAAAAATAAAATATTAAAAAAATATTAAAAATATAACTTATTATATTTAATATAAATATAAAATATAATAATTTTATTTA
>JBAWJU010000104.1:0-86509 GCA_037356035.1 Xylaria sp. Z50
ATAATAATAATAATAATAATAATAATAATAATAATAATAATAATAATAATAATAATAATAATAATAATAATAATAATAATAAT
Organism: Xylaria sp. Z50; assembly: GCA_037356035.1. Lineage (NCBI taxonomy): Eukaryota > Fungi > Ascomycota > Sordariomycetes > Xylariales > Xylariaceae > Xylaria > Xylaria sp. Z50. Next base: position 84 of record JBAWJU010000104.1, read on the forward strand.
AATAATAATAATAATAATAATATATTATAAATAAATTAATATTTTAAAAACCTATATAAAAAATGTTTATAAAGCATTTATATATTATATATAACTTTTATTTTTAAAATTCGTAAAAAATAAAAAAATAATCGTATAAATATAAAAATAACATTATTAAATTTATATTTAAATAATAAATTTAAATTTATTTTTATTTATTTTATAGCGATTTTATTTAAGTGTATATATTTAAATACGCTAAAGATATTAATATAACGTTAAAATAAATTAATATACTTTATTAAATATTAAAGTGTATATTTAAATAAAATAGCTATATAATATAACCCCGTAGGGGGTGTATTACGTGTTACGCGCTAAAACGCGTGTTATATATATGCCACTAACCATTAGGCCATTAGGCTATTATGACAGCCTAACGGCTATTAAGCAGCTAACACACTATATTTATAATTAGATTTTTTTAAAACCTAAAGTTTTAGCTTTTCCTTTTCTTTTACATCTTTTTAGTTAATACATTATTTTACACATATATTTTAAAAAGCATTTATTATTATAAAATAAATAAAAATAAATTTAAATTTATTATTTAATAAAGATTTTTAAAATGTTAACCTTTTTTTATATAACTAAATTTTATAAAGTTATTTAAAGTAAAAAAATTATTTTTTATAAAAATTACCTTAAAAAGGTATTATTAAGCTAAGTGTTAATCCGCTTATAATGTTAATCTGTTTATAATATATGTTAATAATAAAATATTTATAATAATAATAAATACTTATATAAAATATATATATATATCCGTTTTTTATATGTGTAGCTAATAGGAAACTTGGGATTAAGAAGTGGATATTATATTATTATATAAGGAAAGCGTGATCATATTGTTTTACTTACCTGCATACATATATACATATGTATGTGGTGTAGCACAATGCATAAAAGAGTCATATAAGAGGCACCTAACACCAGCAAGACGCAGTGGTGTTGCGCTTGGTATGGCAGAGGTGCCTAATCGCACGGGTATCGCTGTAAAGGGCAACAACACGAAGTGGGGATGGACACTTAATCAGGTCTTCCCCTCCCCCCCAGCTAGTCACAGCCAGTCAGAGCGACCCTACCTAGGCTCTAGGTACTGTACACTGCCTAGGTACAATACATGAGTACCTACACCCTCTAAATAGGTACTGGTAGTGTGCAGAACTGCCTACACGGTGGCGCTAGGTACGATACGTAGCTCTCTTTTAACTCGGTCGTTAGCTTCTAAAACGAAGACCAGACTCTCAAAAACCAACAAGCATCGTTTTTCTTGTACCTGTCCGCGTTTCCACAACCGACAATTGTACCCGGGGGCTCTCTTCTACACTCGAACTCGCGCGTCGTTCTGCCTCCTACCTAACCGTCGCCCTCCTCCGTTGACGACCCCCATTCCATCTCCTCCCTCCCTCTCTACCTCTGTATCTCTCTCTTTTCATAATTCTGTCTATTCATCGCCCTTAGTCGCTCGTGTCCAACCGATCGTCGGCATTACTCAAGGGAAAACTAGCATCAGTGCCTTGCATATCCCAACCCGTCCCATCTTCCCTCCTCTCCGCCCCTGAGCTCTGAGCTCCAAGTACCGATTACGCCGCTCACCCGGCCTCTTTCTTCCTGGGGTTTTTTTTCTTATTATCTTTATTTTCCCCTTTTATTCCTTGCGGAACAGCTTTTAGTTCTCTCTCCCTCTCTCTCGTTTACTGTTTTCGAGTACAAGTTGAGGTTAGTCACTCATTCTCTAAGAAAAGGGAAAATAACCCGAAAAAAAAAAACAAGAATTTAAAAAAAAAAAAAAAAGAATACACCGACATATACAGCGACGAGGCATTACAGGTAACCTTGTAGATGCCCTTGCTCGTCTCGCCCAGCCGAGATTATTATTATTATCCTACTTTTTTTCCGCTCTTATCTTGCCATAATACGACCTCTGACACTCGACAATTAATTTAGCTCTCGTATCTGTTTGTCTTGATCTCCCTCGGTAACGAACGACGAATATCGCTTCTGCAGTTCCCGGTTTCGCTCGCATTCCCAGTCCTAGCCCCGAGTACTATCGGCCCCTTCATTCCGGCCCTTATTCGTCTCCCTATACAGGCCAGCTTCAAGCACAAACCCAGCTTGCTCCGAACATGTCGAATCAGCAGACACCTTCATCCCATGCCGAGCGATACGTCGTCATCCATGTTGCGACTACGTGCGACGAGCATGGTGTCTATGTGACAAAGGACTCTGCTGAGGTCATTGAGCTCGGATGGATCTTGCTGGATTCCAAGTCGCTCGACGAGGTATGTTGGACTCTTTTGTCTCATGGAAATAATAACCTATGGATCCGTCCGCGGCTGACATGGTCATTTTTGATCCCCATAGCTACACCGCGAAAGCGTGCTCGTGAAGCCCATTAACACGCCAATCACCCCCCTTTGCAGTGAGTTAAACTACCTTGATTTGTCGACGGCTTTGGTCGGCCGGGAGGGAAGGAACGAGACGGGAACTTCGCAGGCTGACCGCGGATGAACTTTCTTTACAACAGCGAGCCTCACAACCTTGACCTGGGAACATGTGCGAAATGCCGGTACCTTCCGAGACGCTATTAACCGCTTCGATGCATTTGCTTCCGAACACCTGACCTCCCAGAACCTCGACTTCGTCTTCGTCACCCTCGACGCCTGGGACCTTCGCGTCCAACTGCCTCGCGAAGCCCGTGATAAGGCCGTTGTGCTTCCTCCCTACCTGCAACACTCTCGCACTTTCGATCTGCGAACCGAGTACCAGCGTTGGCAGCAACATCATCCTGAATCTCTACCCTTTGGTCCATCTATGCTCTCTAATATATGCGCTGCCCTCGAGGTCGAACCTGTACAGTCGAGTGCCCCGATTAAGCACAACCTTCCCTTCCACTTGCAAGCTCTTGCCCCTGCTTCGCCACGACGTGCTATGGAAGAGGCTGTAACACTTGCTCGAGTTCTTCGCGGCTTGATTAGAAAATCTCAACCGGTTCAGGAGCATCCCGACGTTCTCAGCCGCCCCATGGACGCCCGTGCTGATGTGCGCGCCTTTTTATCCGAGCGGAGCAAAGTTTTGCACATGTCTGGTCTCCCCCACGACACCACCCAGTCAGAGCTGGAGAGTTGGTTTACCCAATTTGGCGGGCGCCCCATTGCATTCTGGACACTGCGTACCCCTGAACAGCACAAGCCTACAGGTACTGGCTTTGCTGTCTTCTCGTCCCACGAAGAGGTCAGTATCTCCGAGACCGGTCTGTCACACAGATAGCCTCCCACATTCCCTCGCCTCAGCTTTGAGACCTTCTTTCTTGCCCTCATCTACTCTTTAGGAGGCACTTTTATACATATTTTACTAACTATGCTAATTTATAGGCTGCCGAGAGTCTTTGTATGAATGGACGTGCCCTCAATGAGAAAGCCATTGAGGTTTCCCCCTCCTCTAGCCGTGTGCTAGATCGCGCGGCCGAAGTTTTAACCCCTTTCCCTCCTAGCAAGAACCGACCACGTCCTGGTGACTGGACCTGTCCCTCTTGCGGCTTTTCCAACTTTCAACGACGAACCGCCTGCTTCCGTTGTTCGTACTCCGCCATGAATGCTGGACCCCAGGGTGACATGAGCTACGGCTATGGCTATGGGCCACCAGCCATGATGGCGCCCCCTCACCATGGTGGCCACCACGGAAACATGGGCCACGGTGGCGGTCGTATGGGAGGCAGTGGGCCGGTTCCTTTCCGAGCCGGAGATTGGAAGTGTGGTAACGAAGTCTGCGGTTATCACAATTTCGCCAAGAACGTCTGTTGTCTGCGATGTGGTTCGAGTCGTGCTGGCGCTGCTATGGTGGCTGATTCTGGTTATCCGTCACCTATGGATGGTGCCTCTAACTATGGTATGGGATCGGGCTCTATGGCCGGCACGCCGGGCCCCGGGCCTTTTGCCTCGGCTGGAGCTCCCTTTGGAGCCTCCGGCGGTTACGGCCAACACTTCGGAGGACCCCCTAGCACGTATGCTCTACCATCTGGTATTGGCGGAGGCGCTACTCCATACCCCTCGCTCAATACACATTTTGGCCCATCCCCGGGATCCCATTCGACCGCTCCATTTGACAGCCGTGCTGCCGAGGCCGCCTTCCAAGCCGCTGGCAACGGCCCCGCCTCTGCAGGCCCTTCAGGCAACAGCAACAACAATAGCAACTTTTATGCGGGGCAATCGGAGAATGATCCCTTTGCATTTCTGTCCTCCGGCATGGGTGGACTCTCTGTGAGCGGTGGCGATGCTCGTCAAAACGGTGCCGGTGCCCCTCCAAGCAAATCACCCGCGTAAACAGGTGGCCGGGCACATGATCGAGTGACTTGCCTCAACTGTCGTAATCAACGTGTCCAGAATGGTGGGCCTTGGAGCCAGTCATATTAATAGATGGCCTTATATCGTGAGGGCGTTGTCGCGGGCCCCTGGTTGAAATATATATATATGTGTGTGTGTATGTGCGCTTCCTATCGGGACTCTCATGGACACGGGGCTGAACACTTGGGAGGTAAAGCATCGACAACAAGACAAATTAGTCTCAAACTGAATTGCAATGAAATGTTTTAGTGGGAGTTGGAAAGAGAAAAAAAATGGCAGAGGCCTCTTCCGGCATGGACACGGCAAGGGGGTAAATAAGGCGGTTTGATGGCATCGCGGGCCTTTTATGTGCATCTTTCACAACAAGCACCTGGCATACACTTACGCACTTCGACCTAGACGGACGGACATACTTGTACATGACTGGAAATTTGTAGTAGGACTGGGCTTGAACGGCGGCATAGCGCAGGGAGTGAAAGGGATGTGTTTGGGTTGTGTTCCTGATCTTCCCCCAAAGTTTGATGTCTCAAGTTCTCATATCGTTTTTTCTATTATGGCACCTTTTTATCACTGTTTTCTTCACACACTACTTCCCCCCCAACTAACTTATTCTCCCACTCTTCCTCGCGTATCTTCTATCCCCGCTCTCCATTCATGTGTCTGTATGTTGTTTTTGTGTTCTGATACTGTTATCCCCTATTCCCCTCCCCCCAAAAAGAGAAAAAAACCATCAGTACATCATCCCGACCTTATCCCCGTTTTCTTTCCCCTTTAAAGATAGTCATACGGGTGGCGGGCTCAAAATGGCCTTGATGGATGGTTTGAGGAGTCGGGGCGGGTTGGTTGGTTGGCTGGCTATCTGGCTCCGGTTTCGAGGGATGGCGGTGCGTTCCGGCTTTGTTTGGCTCCCTAGGACAGCTCTTCGTTTCTCTTTGGCTTTGGGCCGTGCTTCGGTGTAGACGCCTCGTCCTCCCCCTCACCCACTTGTCATTGCCACGAACCAGGCAATGAGGGAGGAGTGCGCTCAGAGCAAGAGGCTCACAGTAATAATTGTGCAGAACACCAAAAAGGCGGGGCCGTGCCGATGGGGGAGGAAACGACAATACTCTAAAGTAGACCAATCCGGTTCATAATAGGCTTCGGTGAGCCACCGTCGTATAACCGAGATAGTGAGTGAGTGTGGAAATAAAAAACACATTCTCTAAACACTCCTTATTCTTCTGATCCTAACGAATGGCTATAATCTCTATACTTTATGGGTACAAGGTATCACGGGTTCTAAGCGGTAATGGCTTAGAGGGCATTCTACTAGCAGCGAGGTTCCCCTCGGCCAATGAAATTTAAATTCATCCCTCCTTTTTAACTCAGTCGCTCAGACCAACTTCTTAATAATTAAGGGAGGGGATGAAGTTTATCATGAGGCATGGGGACCTCCTGTTTGTGACTAGGAAACACCGGATCTCGACTTGCTGATTCCCATCTCTGATATCCGGTAAGCGGAAGTCTCCTGACTTAATAGGTATCTTCGACATCCAGATCGTTGACGTCGCCGCGATAGTATCCGTCCTGCGTATCCATGTCGAAGCGGGTGATATATTTCCCGGTGCGGTCTTCGGCTCACATGCCGTCATGACACTCGACCTACAACAGGCCGTCCCATCGTTTCTTGCAGGGCGGAACCCGCAGCCGTTGCGACTCTGTCGTGGGGAATGCTATGAGAGCCTAGACCTTTCCTCACGCCGAGTTTCATTGCAATCAGATCTCTATACAGTACCAGTAGCAGATGCTAAACATAAACTCGTTTGCCTGGTAGATAAGGGATCGTCAAACCCATACTTATTCCCAATGGGTCTACGCGAAGCCCTAAGAGGGCGAGGTGAATACAACCTCGAGCTTAGTAATGCTAGGAGGAAAGGGTGGCATCTTTTCTTCTATCCCCGGGGCGACGGGATGAGACTAGACTTTCTGGATCTCGTCAGCCGGGCGACCTGGAGTTAGCGTAGGGTCTAATGTCTCAACTGACCTGAGCACCGTAGTCGCTAAGCTTTCTCGATCCTCAGTAATCTTCTCTACGGCCACGGTCATATATATCCTTAGTTGAATTCGGCTTGCTGGATAGTCGAGAAGATAAGTTGCGCTCGACAACCTTAGAAATGACACGAGGATCCTTTGATTACCCGCGAATTGACGAGTGTGATCTCTGATAACGCCGTATCACAAACCCGAGCCTTGCCCACGACGTTAGGAAATAATCACCCGTAGGAGAATAGAGGTCGTTGTGAGTAGAACTTAGTCTCCTGAATAGAAACCCTAGATGAAAACCCTGAATAAGAAGCTATCCGGTATAGGTGGACGATCGAAGGTGGTGCTAAAGGTGAGGCATGGTGATGAAAAGTTGAAGAGCGATAAGAGCCGAGGGTAGGAAGATGGGAAAATGGCAAAAGTTGGTCGAATCACCTACTATCACCTGGCATTATCTGGCCGCTATGACCTATGACTCTATGATTATGCTACAGCGATAGGGCCGTTATTGCCCATGGCTCCTCGTCGCCGATCCCTAAGAATAGAGAAGTATGAGCGGTGAGCACCTCTGACGCTCTAAGGTACAGATGCACTAGTTAACTATAAACGACGTTATATCTTCTACCGGTTGGAGGACTAGCGCCGCTTTATTCACTAAAGAGGCTATATATCACCGCCGGCGGAGGCATGAACGATGTCGTACACTTGGATCGTTATGAGCCGTATACTTCAAGTATCCTACTGTACATTTCTCACCCAGCCGTATTATCGCCTCCCCGGGCTCCACGCCCTCGACCCCTTCGCCCTCGGCCCCGAGCTCGACCACGCCCGGTACCGCGAGCATCTAGACCCGCAGGAGGCGGGACGGCGTTATAGGACTGCTGATCCTGACCGTTACTAACGGGCGCGCTGAGAAGGTGCATCACTGAGATTCCTGTGTTGAGGGCAAAAGGCTCGCCTCTGTTTGCCACTCCACCCCTTCCACCTCTACCACCACGCCCACCCCGACCGGTTCGTTGCTCTCCCTGCGTGCCGTCGTGAAAATTCGGGCCTGCAGATGGCGAGGCGGTGTTGTAGGCTTGATGGTATTGATGGTTTCTTGTGGCAGTGCCATCTTGGCCGTTGGTGGTAAGTCTTTGTCCGTCTGGATGTGGTCTGTATACAAGACTGCTGTGCTGAAGATGAGGCACGGAATTTCTGGCACCCCGCTGTGATGGCATTCCTCGCCCATTTGTGACATGGCGGTTGACGCCATTGACAGCTCCGCGCCAGCTTCCCCGAAGAGGCCCGGGAGCCGGAGCATCACGGAGTTTGGGGCCCGTGGATGCACCATATCCGTTTACCGTGAGGGGCGTCTGCGGAGGCCGCCTTTCCATACTAGATTTGGAGTCTATAATCACTTGTTTCTGTGACACGTTAAGTACTGAGTTGGCCGAAACCGTCTGTCCACGGAACGGCTCGCAGCGGCCATTTAGGGATGTGCCATTCATGAAAGCGTTGTCCCAGAGAATGTCAAGCATGTGGTGGTTACCCACTGTGCTGACCCCGACCACAGTTCCTCGGGAGCCAATGGGGACCTTGCCGGAAGCCTGTACATAGACAACCCGATCGCCGAGTCCAAATGTCTGGTGGCCAAGTCTCTGCTCTGCATCTTTAGGATGAAGCAGAGCAGATCGAGGAACACCTGTCATTTTCTTGCGGTTACTCTTGACATCGGAGTCCCTTAGAGCATCTGCTGCTTTTTGAAGTTCCATTACAACTCCCGAGTCTAGCTGTTGAGCATCGAGGGGCACTCGCTCAAATTTGCTTGTTTCTATCGTCTTAAGCCAAGCCCCAATTTCCTTGACCCTTTTACTCGCGACATCCGGGTTTGACCAGAGGTCTGTTTCACTTAGTTCGCTTCCTGAGGGGTTCCGTAGAATGGCAGCGAAGAAGTCGGGGAATTGAGTCATGTAAGTAATTAGTAGTACGATCGCGGCAGGACTAAACTCCCAGCCTGAATTCGACTTTCGAGAGTAGCCCAAAACCTTCTGTTTTCTCCCTTCAAATTTGAGATTCAACCCCAAGTTGACCTTCATGTTCCCACCGACCGTGTATACATAAAATGATGAGGTAATCTTACTCAGAATGAGGGGGTGAAGACCTAGATCTTTAGCCACAGCGTAAGACGGCTTGTAGCCGCTTTGTCGTTCTGCACGATAGATGATTTGCCGGGGGAAATCTGGTTCTTTGGCGACGACCGAGACCATAATTTCGGCCTTGTTGTCGGCGTGCCCGATAACCTCGAGGGGACGCCCGTAGGCAAATTCGCCTAGGAAGAAAGCATGTGTCCCGATGGAAAACTCTTCTTCGATAGGTACGGCAGCGCGTTCGATGAACCGCTCGTCAGGACTGACAACTTCATCAACAATGACCTGTAATGCATAATCGGTTTCCATGCCGGGTATGGGCCCATAAGCCTTAATGGTGGCTCCATCGTCTGTCTTGACGAGGCCCTTGAGCATCTCAACGTGAATTAAAGACTCAACAGAGCCGATGATGATACCGAGTCGCTTGCTGTAGAAGTTCTCGATACGTGAAGCCTTCTTATTCCACTCTTCAATGTCTCTACCTGTATGGTAGTTCTCGATAATCTGTCCCGAATGATTTGGATCAAGTGTATAGTCGAATAGCTCATCGGAAACGCGAACAATTTTCGCCTCCTGTAAAAAGGGATACCCGACATGACATATCTGGCCGAGCTTGGATTTCGCCAACTCCACTTTGCAATGTGCCTCTACGTCGGATAAAGTGACTACCATGCTTTCGTTACGACTCTCTTGCTGGAAGACATTTACACCATGAAACCCGAGAGTTGCGTTGTACGGGAGCGTTGCAAGACTTGGGAAACCAGCCAGTGCGCTGACACCTGTTTTGGCTTCATTTAACAGACCTACGTAGAGATCCAAGCCTTCAGCCACAGGGAGATCGAAAATGTTCTCGATGCATCGACAGTTTGGAACGTCAGGGAATATACCAACCATGGAGGAAGGGTATGTGAAATTCATGTTTGGGTCGTAAGTAAACTTGAGTGACACACCAAAGTCGTTACGGGCCTTTTCTTCCGGGGAAAGAAGCTCGTTGCAAGGGGCCATAGCAGCAAGAAGCCGATCCTCCTCAATGAAAGGGATCTTAACGACGGCTTCCCATTCCATCTTTTTCCCATTCATGTCCAATTCAAAATCTCTCGGATAGAAATCAATGATGGGGGACTTAGGATTGGTCATAAGATCGTGATATACCAATGGTACAATCTTCTTGCTTCTGTCAGGCAAAACACCCATCAACTGTTCAAACGGTCGGAAGGGTTGGCCAAGTTTGAAGTTGAGATCGGCACTAAAACCTTTCGAGATATCTGTAATTGCGAATTAGCCGTGAATATGTGTATGGGTACAACTACTTAAGAAACTTACCCGAGGTCATGGGAGAGTAATGGTAAGCGTAGAACCAGGGCCAAGAGGCCACCCCACGATAGTAATAATATAATACCCATTGCAAGCCTTGTACGTAATTTTCGCTTAGCTTGACTAATTCAGATTCTTTGGTCTCGGTCGGCCAGTGGAACTTTCCCTCGTAGTATCTATCCTTCCACTCTTCAAACTTTTCGTCATATTTACGTTGTGAGGTTGCTCGGGCTTCTTCCGCTGACATGTCGGCTACTTGGGCGTTGTCATAACGCTTCACCACCCGAAGCAGCGCGAGGTGGCCCTCCTCCTCCTCATCGTCATCTTCTTCCTCATTGGTCGTCTCCCCCTTCGAGGGATATTCCAGGAGCACGTCCCGTTGGCCATCGTCGTTTTGGATGGTGCGCCACTCCATATGCAAATTCTCTGCGGCATCCTGTACGAATTTGCGGTCCGCAGCAACTAGGTCATGGCCTAGATTTAGGGAACCTCGGGATCGCTTAGTTACGAATTTGCGAATTTGCTTCCATAATTCCTTCTGTGAACTTGTTACTACTAGCTTCCCCTTCACCTTAGTAGACTCATTCCCATTAGTGTCTGCCAATTGTTTACTTCTGAGCCAATTCGAATCAGAATTTTCGTGCTCAAAGTGTCGATATTCTTCCTTGGACAATTCGTCTAATAGTAGCTTTAATCGAGGCAAGTTAATGACGCCTTCCTCGTTGATGTAGCCTTCGCAGAGAGGAAGAACTTGTTTATAGATACGAAACATAGTTGCTAATGCTCCTTCGTTGATGTGAAGATATGGCAAGTTTGGGAGAAAGTCGTTTCCAACGAAGAAGGCCATGAGGATAAAATCATCTATAATTCTTTCCATATCAAAAGGAATCTGTAGAGCGCCATCTTTTTTCAATTCTTGGAATTCCAGTTCGAGATATTCGCGAACAATGCAAAGATGCAAGAGATAGAAATTTTGGTGCTCCAACTCTTTTGACTTGGTCTTTGAAGCACGGCCAAACGTGACCTCCTCTCGGAGGAGGCAGAAATGTGGATCGTGACTTAAAAGGCCTAACATGATCAGGTCGGCGTCGAGGCCGTAAAGGCAATGACGAACATTGGGGTGATAGTCAGGTTGCGCCTTGGCATTCCTTATGTATTCCATAATCTTGTGTTCACCCTCACCAGGAACCTCGTGGCCGGACAGAACGATATCACAGCCCTGCCAGTCCGAGTCTTCGGATATCTTTTTGTTGATGAAGTACTTGAGCTGGCGCGTGAGCTTAGCCATGAATTCGGTGCCGGGAGTAATGCAATTGCTATCGAAAGGGTCGTCCTTGGGGAGCTCCTGGCCCTCGCGGATGGCCTTTTCACGGGCCTGCTCGGCATCAAGGGCAGTACGAAAGCGACGGGCTCTCTGTTGGTTCATCTTGGCTCTCGGAGCAACACCGTCAATGGCCATGAAAAAGAGCTTCTTAGGTTTAATCTTCCCGAAGAGATGCTCGATATAGTTAAAAATACGGATGAACATTTCATCTTCACTAAGCCGAAAGGAGGCATCCGAAGAATCTTTGTGAGTACAATTATGAATGATACCATTCATGTCCAACTATATAGGTCAGCAGGGAGGGCGCATCGAGACGGAGAGGAACGGCAGTGCAGAGGGCTGGCGCACGTATAGATTGTCGAATTCAGGTATACGGTTCTCGGCAATGAGCTGAGAGATGGAGGGATATCGCTCGGAGAGCCATCGGAAGAATTTGGGGACACTGCGAAGGGCGGATCGGTCAGTAGAAAGACGTAAGTAGAGGGAGTGAATATATATAGACGAACCCCATAGTGGCCGAGATGGAGCTAGCTTAGATGGTAGGCTTTTGAACATGCGATAGCATCAAAGCTATAGAGAACTAGTAGGGTGGTAGTCGACCGAATTCGAGTACGGTTATACTAGACGAGTTACTTGAGATGCGAAGAATGAGTCAGCCGAATAGTGTGCCCAAGACAGGCAACACTTCCTGCATGCGATAAGAGAGTATGACGGGAATATAGACGGGAGCGCGGACGGGCGCAGAGGTAGATAGACCTACAAAGCTCCTGTCGTCTCCGCTCTCTCGAAGTTGAAAAAGTCGAGAAATGAAAGAGGCACGGACAAAAGACGATACAAGTGGTGAAATATAATGTAACGAAGCGAATGGGGAAAGGAAAGATACGGTATACGCAGAGATGTGAACAGCTCAAGAGCGGAATAATACAATGCGCCCGATCTCTTTAGGGTAAGCCATGTAAGGCAATGGAGGCGTCTATGTAAGAGATGGAGCCTTTAAGTGGTGTCAAAGTCGAGTGACGATATACGTAGTACATGTAGAATACTACTGGTATTGTGGCGGCGGTCTTTGTGGCGCAATCGGGAGTAAACTGTATACACTAAGCCTACCGTAGCCTTACGGGAAGCATTGACACTGGAGCCCAATGCATCAGCTTTAACAATCGAGTACAGTGTAGACTGCATATTACTTACGGTAGACGCATCCTAATTAGGAAAGGTTGTGACTATTATTGCCAGACCCGTGGCGGCCCAAAATCAACATATTTTCTACTTTGCAGACCGTTGCCAGACCGAAACACAATCTGCCAAGCTACCAACAACTTGGCAAAGGAGGTTAAAATCTTTCCTAATTAGGAAGAATCTACCGTGAATGATATGCAGTTTGCACTGTACCTGATTGCTAAAGCTGATGCAGACTTTGGCCCTAACCTCCGTATCATATATAATATAATAGAAAAGTACTTCGATGAAGAAGCTGTTCTCTGCTTATCTCCGCTATATCTACTATTTTGCCTACCTACCTAGAGTACGTAAGTACGGTCGCCAGAGCTCATAGTGTACCAGACTCTGAAAGCTGTATTGGTTGTAAAGGCTTGGGGGTAATGGAGGTGGTAGGTAGATAGTGCCGGGTGCGCATTCAATCAGATACATAGACAGTAGAGGGCACTAGGTAGTAGTAGGTGCGTGGACGGTGACCCACGGCAGAATCCCACAATGACGTGGGGTCAGCCACTCGACACTATTCAACTTACGCCCTCAGTACTTATATAGCTTAATTAATTAATTTATGCGGTTATCACCAAAGTGTTTGTAAAACGCCGAAGTCAACGTTTCCACAATTATGGACCTCGAAGAAATATCACAGCTGTCACTTCCAATGGAATATCCAAGGCAAGCGCCTTGCAGAATTCCGCTCAAACGATTGGTCCCTAGTATAGTCTGGTTCGAGGATGCTATTGTGCATTTCGGTGGCCCCACCAATGTCTTTGACCTACATCTCATTGTTCTGGGTATTTCAGAGACAGTAGCTATCCTTCAAATGGAGCTTCGTTTCTGATATCCATATCTTATTCGCCGGTTATCTCATCGAGGGCCCAAGGAGAGAACGTACCGCTCTCAGCGCCGACTATTCTTCACCAGAACAGGAGGGGAACTTTTCAGTAGATGGTTAGAAGCCTCCTTTTATACTCTAGAGCTCTGTGTAGCCAGTGATGTAGGGAATTCAGCGATAGCTTTATTAGACGCTGTGATAAGAACCATAGATATGCTGGTATTATTTGGCTGATAAATAGTCTGCACGAATATCATGTGCTCTAAGTATCGTGACTAGTAACGCACATAGTAAATGGGTGATAATAGAAGACGTGCTGTCTGAGCGGGCTTGTACGGCGGCGAGAAATGGCGTCATCGTGCTCCTCTAGGAGTAATTTCCTGGGAAGTCGGTGGCAAGCAACGTAACAAACCGTTTTCGTAACAAAAAAGAGAATAAATTTTTCTGTTTGACAACGATTAAAAACCCAGGCAAATGGACTTGTGCAGAGAGCAACATCTCAGTGAAATACTTTGGGGGATTGAAATTGCCTAACCCAAACATAGGCAGGTAGTTCTGGCTTATGTAAACAACCCCACCTTTTTATTTTTTAATGGAGGATAACCACTTTACGCGCACCGCGTCAACCTTTGCATCACACCTTAGCCAGATAGTAGGTGCCTTGTGCAAACCGTATTTCTCGTTTGCGAGCCTCTAATATCGCTTGGTAGATGTTATATTTACTTCTACCACGTTCGTAGTTTTTCATCTATCCTTTATTTCCTCTCCTCCTGCTATTCAATTGACATCACTCAGACCTTTGAACTGAAGAGAGAACACATCTTCCTTGCCTGTCTTTGCGCCGTGCCCATACACCATGGCGCCTGCACCCGTCGTCGACGAATTTGACCGTAGGTTTATATCATACTATTCAGAGAACCACATACTGATATGGCGCATTTTTAGTAGAAACAAATGGTCAGGAAGCCGGGGAAGATGAGGAGCAGAGATTGATCAATGAGGGTAATTATCATCTGATCTTTCGACGATCTGTTGCATCTCATTGACCGCTGCGCTAGAGTATAAGACATGGAAGAAGAACTCGCCCTTCCTCTATGACATGATCCTAAGGTACGCCTCTTTTTTGTCCCGTTCTCGGCTCGCAGGTCTTTACTCCGTCTACGTACTAACAACTTGAACAGCCACGCCCTGACTTGGCCTACTCTAACCGTCCAGTGGTTTCCCGATGTCAAGGAGCCCGAAGGCAAGGATTGCCGAATTCACCGCCTGTTGATTGGAACACACACCTCGGATGAAAAGCCCAATCACGTTCAGATCGCAGAGGTTGAAGTCCCCAAGAACATTCGCCCTAATGCGCGCGACTACGACGAAGACCGGGGTGAGATCGGTGGCTACGGCAAGGGCTCCGCCTCCGCTGACACGGCGGCGATGAGGTTCAAGGTTGTACAGAAGATCGACCATCCGGGTGAGGTTAACAAGGCCCGCTACTGCCCCCAGAATCCCGACCTGATTGCTACTCTGGCGGTCGATGGCTCCATTCTCATCTTCGACCGAACCAAGCACAGCTCCGAGCCGAATGGTCAGGTTAATCCTCAGATTAAGCTCCAAGGGCATAGCCAGGAGGGCTTCGGCCTGGATTGGAGCCCCCACGCAGAAGGCTCGTTGGCATCGGGGAGCGAGGACCAGATAGTTTGCCTGTGGTATGTTCTTACATATTTTACACTTACTGGATATAACTTGTCTCGTACTAAACTTCGTCTATAGGGATCTCCAGTCACTCCAAAGCGGCGCAAGCACGTTAAATCCATCTCGGAGCTTCGCCCATCATTCTAATGTTGTGAATGATGTTCAATACCACCCCATATCACGCCACTTCATTGGCAGCGTCTCGGATGACCTCACTCTCCAAATTCTGGATGTCAGACAACCATCCAATTCCCAGTCGTCGTTGGTTGCAAGAAATGGACATAGTGATGCCATCAATGCATTGGCCTTTAACCCTTCTACCGAGGTATTAGTAGCCACCGCATCGGCGGACAAGACTATTGGAATATGGGATTTGCGTAACGTCAAGGAAAAGGTCCATACCCTGGACGGTCACCAAGACGCCGTTACGTCACTCTCTTGGCACCCTCACGAGGCAGGAATCCTCGGTAGCTCTAGCTATGACCGGCGAATCATATTCTGGGACCTCAGCCGAGTAGGCGAAGAGCAGCAACCAGACGACCAGGAGGATGGGCCCCCTGAATTGTGAGTTTCGCCTTCCGAATTTTCCTTGTTTCCTCGTGCCAAGCTAATCAATATTTTACCTAGACTATTCATGCATGGTGGCCACACCAACCACCTAGCCGACTTTAGCTGGAACCTTAATGATCCGTGGCTGGTTGCTAGCGCGGCCGAGGATAATATGCTACAAGTTTGGAGAGTTGCAAACTCGATTGTAGGCAGAGATGAAGCGGATCTCCCGCTTGATGAGCTTGGCAGGTAAAGATGAGAGGTGGTGCATTAACATCCGATCCGAGGCGATGGGTTCGAGAGAAAAAACGAGGTCATCTTAGATTGCTGACACTCGGTTTGGTAGGAATTGCAAGAGGAATAGGCGCAGGCGCAGGTACCTGTATGATCTGAAAAGAACAGAACGCATTCAGCTTCAGCGGGCTGCTCGCTCACTAAGTAGTGGCGATGACTCCGTCAATGCAAAGTAGCTCGATTATCGCCCTATAATTGAGCGACCTCTTAGTTTTGTTGTATAGCAGAGAGCGAGACCTGCGATCTTAATAATAGGTGGATTTGCTCACTCTCCGCTAGGATTCCGGAGAGCTGTGGTCCTATTAGGAGTCGCAAAGCCAATTGAGGTAATAATGGACCAACTTACTACCTACCCCGTGCCAATGATGCTCGTCAGCAGACTTTAGATTTATATGCTTGTATATTGTCTATTCTTCCGTCCTCTTATAAGTGACCAATGTGGTAGCGGAGATATCTCGTCTAAGTAAGTAGGTAGAGTTATTGGTACTCTGGTTTCTTTCAAGCAACATAGTTTCTCGTGTTTAGGAAATTTCTTAGATAGATTTCTACCACAATACGAGACACCGCTGACCATTGAGATGTTGCAGTTCATTTACAAGTACAACTATGGAGTACATATTATGATATATACTTAGTAGATAGGCAGCTGGGAAGGTACTGGAGTAGGAATTAGACTAGAGAAACCTAGATTGGCTTCTTCTCTCACATTACCCAACTGCCATGTGGGTGGGGTGGGGGGCTTTAGCGCCTTACTCTATTATGTAACCATATACTGTACCTAGTAGGTGTAACACGTAACCGGGTCTAGG
The DNA here is from genome assembly GCA_037356035.1 of Xylaria sp. Z50. Classification (NCBI taxonomy): domain Eukaryota; kingdom Fungi; phylum Ascomycota; class Sordariomycetes; order Xylariales; family Xylariaceae; genus Xylaria; species Xylaria sp. Z50. The sequence continues at coordinate 16,649 of JBAWJU010000104.1, forward strand.
CAGAGAGATAATACCGAGTTACATGGGACTTTGGACACTTTCGATGTTCAAGTCATTTCTACTTTCGCCTGTTCATTTTTCGTATAATGCTGCCGTTCTATTAGTTCCTCTATGAAAGAGAAAAGACCGGCGAACAGCTTCATTGTGCCACTTTACAACCTTCAACTTGGTTTTACTTCTTTTTTATCTGTTTGCCTAGGCTTTTCTCAGCTACCAGTCTGCCGCCGTCACCATTAGGTACCTGTGGTTGAGAGCTTCAACCACGACGAAATCCACTATAGCTGTATTTACACCACGACCTACGTCTTCGACCATTCAAACCACACGGGTATTAGAAATACCCCAACGCCGTCTTTCGGGCGCATGATTCCAATACGGGAATGCCGCTCACACCTCCGTACCGTCCGACTGCGCCGCCCGATTCTCCTCAGATAGATCCCGACTCAGACGCCGACCTTGATCTCGATCTCGAAGAGCTAGACCCTGCTACGTCACCATCTCGTGCCCATGGCTCCAGACTTCTAGGCGTAGAGTCGACGAGACGCGAACAAAGAGGGCCGCCTATCGCCCTCCGCAACCTCCGAATGAGTGGCTTGAGGAGATCCGCTAAACGAGGTCGCGGGTATGGCGAGCTAGGGGTTGGTGGTGACGGTTCCCTGGCTCTGGTAGACGACGACGCCCAGGACCAGCGCTATTCAGACGGAAGTGGAATTGCCGACGATGACGCGCCTCTCTTACGGGAACAGCATGCTCGTCCACGACGCCGCTCCGCCGTTGGCGGCCTCCAAGCACTCGCCCAGATGCGCTCGAACCTGAAAATTCCCAGCTTCATGTCCAGCCATAGCGCGCGCCGGCAGGACGATGGCGACGGCGGTGGTGGTGGCGATGACAATGGTGTTGACCAGGAGCTCGACGATCCTTCAGCCTCTAGAATCGTTGCCGTGGGCTCGTCTCAGACAACCCGCTATCCACCGAATTTGGTTTCTAATGCCAAGTATACCGCTTTCACATTTCTTCCCGTCACTCTTTACAACGAGTTTTCTTTTTTTTTCAATCTGTACTTCCTACTAGTCGCATTGTCACAAGCTATCCCAGCATTACGGATAGGTTACCTATCCACCTATATCGCCCCTCTGGCTTTTGTTCTTGTTATCACCATGGGGAAAGAAGCATATGATGATATCGAGAGACGCCGGAGGGATAACGAAGCCAACTCGGAGGCGTACACCGTTCTTAGCTTGGGTGGCGCAGGCCAAACCGCCGCACACCGCAACGCTACAAATAAGTTCATATCATCATCGCTACGGAATCGTCGACGCCTCCAGTTGGTGCGAGGAGACCGGCTGTCAGATATCCACGAGGAGGAAGAGGAAATTGAAGGTGAAGGATTGAATGAAGCATCATCCGAGGTTTTCGAAGTGAGCAAGAAATCCCGTGACCTGAAGGTCGGTGATGTGTTGAAGCTCAGCAAAGGCCAACGCGTACCTGCGGATGTGGTCATCTTGCAATGCTCTACAACGGAAACATCACAGGACCGAGGCCATGAAGCGGATTTAAGTTCATTATTGGTTGATACGGACCTGGATCGCCCCAGTGAAGATGGCTCCGCGGATATCACACACGGTGAGGCAGGAGATCGAGATGATTCACAGAAATCTGAGGGGGGCTCGTCGGGTGAAACTTTCATCAGAACAGATCAGCTTGATGGAGAAACAGACTGGAAACTTCGAGTCGCCTCTAATCTTACACAGTCCCTTCCCCTGGAGGAATTCACTCGTGTGAGAGTCACTGGCGGGAAGCCAGACAAGAAAGTCAATGAGTTTGTTGGTACCATCGAAATCCTTCCATCTAGGGGTGATATGTATGCGGGTCCGCGTAGTTCTAGAGACATGACAGATTCAACACAAACAGCCCCATTATCCATCGACAACACGGCATGGGCGAATACAATTATTGCTTCGCAGGTTACCACAATGGCGGTTATCGTTTATACTGGCCGGCAGACACGATCAGCTCTATCGACCGCTCCTTCTCGATCCAAAACAGGACTATTGGAGTATGAGATTAATTCTTTAACCAAGATACTATGTGCACTCACGCTCGCCCTATCTGTCATCCTCGTGGCACTGGAAGGATTCGGCAATACGGAGGGAAATGTATGGTATGTGAAAATCACGCGCTTCTTGGTTTTGTTTTCCACCATCGTTCCTATTAGTCTTCGAGTCAATCTGGATATGGGCAAGAGTGTTTATTCCTGGTTTATCCAACGAGACACGGACATACGTGGCGCTGTGGTAAGGACAAGCACGATTCCGGAAGACCTAGGGCGTATCGAATACCTACTTAGCGATAAGACTGGTACATTAACCCAAAATGAGATGGAAATGAAGAAAATCCATGTCGGCACCGTCTCATACGCTAATGAAGCGATGGATGAGGTTGCATCTTACGTACGGCAAGGTTTCGGTACGAAGTCGAGTGGCCAAGTGTTAGTCACACCATTGTCAACTCACAACATGGCTGCTGGATCCGTAGCGACCCGGACTCGAAGGGAAATCGGCTCTAGAGTCCGAGACGTCGTGCTAGCGCTGGCCCTCTGCCACAACGTCACTCCAACCACGGAAGAGGAGGATGGTCAAACGATTACCTCATATCAGGCATCATCCCCGGATGAAATTGCAATAGTCCGTTGGACAGAATCGGTCGGCCTTCGTCTTACATACCGGGACCGGAAACGAATGGTTCTGGAATCGACAGACTCCGGGAGGACCGTTGTTCAGGTACAAATATTAGAGGTGTTCCCTTTCACGTCTGACGGGAAACGTATGGGTATCATCGTGCAGTTTGACGAAGATCGGCAAGCGTCCCTGCCTCATGCTAGTCCTAGTGAGATTTGGTTCTACCAAAAAGGCGCTGATACGGTGATGGGATCCATCGTCGCCGCAAACGACTGGCTGGACGAGGAGACGGCAAACATGGCACGGGAAGGTCTGAGGACCTTGGTTGTAGGACGTAAGCGGCTTTCGCTTGATCAGTACCAAGGATTCTCCCGCGGCTACCAAGATGCCGGAGTTTCCATCAATGGTAGGGAGGCAGCTATGCAGCGCGTTATTGCTCGTTTCCTTGAAAATGATCTCGAGTTATTAGGTGTCACGGGTGTCGAAGACAAGCTGCAGAAGGATGTCAAGCCGTCTTTAGAGCTGTTACGTAATGCTGGCATCAAGATCTGGATGTTGACAGGTGACAAGGTTGAAACGGCTCGATGTGTCGCCGTGAGTTCTAAGTTGGTAGCCAGAGGCCAGTATATCTATACCGTCGCAAAGCTCAAGCGCAAGGATAATGCTCAAGACCATCTCGACTTTCTTCGAAGTAAGCCGGATTCATGTCTTCTTATCGACGGAGAAAGCCTGTCATTGTTCCTTACGCACTTTAGCACCGAATTCATATCAGTAGCTGTGCAGCTGCCGACGGTGGTAGCATGTCGGTGTTCACCTACACAAAAGGCGGATATTGCCAAGTTGATCAAAGAATTCACTAAAAAAAGGGTGTGCTGTATCGGCGATGGTGGCAATGACGTATCCATGATCCAGGCCGCGGATGTGGGAGTTGGTATCGTGGGTAAAGAAGGACGACAAGCTAGTTTAGCTGCAGACTTCTCGATTGATCATTTCTGTCATCTCACCAAGCTACTTGTCTGGCATGGCCGCAATAGCTACAAGCGCAGCGCGAAACTGGCTCAGTTTGTGATTCATCGCGGTCTCATTATCGCCGTATGCCAAACCATGTACAGTATTGCCATCAAGTTTGAACCTGAAGGCCTTTACAAGGTATAGTTTCTTCTCCTTCTTTTATTGTCCTACATGCTCATCAACTACAGGACTGGCTCCTCGTGGGCTACGCGACCGTTTACACAGCAGCCCCAGTACTATCACTCGTGCTAGACAAGGACGTCAATGAGAACGTGGCCAATCTCTATCCCGAGCTATACAAGGAGTTGACATCTGGTCGATCCTTGTCGTACCGCACGTTTTTTGTCTGGGTGCTAGTGTCGATCTATCAAGGGAGTGTCATACAAGGTCTATCTCAACTACTCACCGAAGTCGACGGGAAAAGGATGGTGGCGGTGAGCTATACGGTGCTGGTGCTCAACGAGCTCCTCATGGTTGCCATCGAGATCACGACATGGCACCTCGTCATGATATTGTGTATCATTGGGACGTTCCTCTTCTACCTTGGCTCGATTCCTTTCCTTGGTGGCTACTTCGATCTCGAATTCGTCTCCACATGGTAAGTACTCCTATTTGATGCAGAGATGGCCGGTGAAGCACAGTGGCAGCTGACACGATAGTAGGGGATACTTATGGCGCGTCCTCGCGATTAGCTCCATCTCCCTCATACCTCCGTACGCGGGTAAGGTCATTAGGAGGACGATGAAGCCTCCGTCGTACAGGAAAGTGCAGGGTATATGATGACGGCGATGATGATCGGGAATGAGTTGGGTGTAGAGATAGATGGTCCGGCGTTTATGGCTTTAGCGCTTTGTCTTGTCTAGCTTGGCATGGCTAGAGAGTTGGTAGAATCAATCTCGCAATTACATCGTTCCATGTTGTCAGTGTCTTGGAGAATTGGTATACCCTCTTTCAATTCAGATGTACTCTTTTTTTGGGGGGGGGCATCCAATGTGTTGCACACACGCTGCCAGCATAGGACGACAGTGTATATATACTACAAGTATGTACTATATAGGTAACCATCTATGATTAGCAGCCTATATCGTCATTCTACACTACACCGGTTAAATCAGCCAATCAATGGTGTGTGTGCACGGATGCATCGACCACAGCTTGGTGGGACATGAGGAGCTCGCATCTTAGTGAGGTAGTGATGTAAACTGTTGCAATCTCTGCAGCTGGGGTACAGGAACGCTACTGCGTCATCCGATGAACCAACCCCCAGCTGATATGTGTCCACGGGCTGTCTCACCATCTACTACACTAATGTAGTACAGTACTCAAGATTTTCTCTGTGGCGGATTCGATTAACGAACTACCCGACTAAGCAGTCAGTCAGTTAACCCATTAGAAAACCAGTGTTCACCGCTACAGTATCTAGGTAGATAAACCTAAGGCAGTGAGAGAGAATTTAAGTGTACTCTCGTGATAGGAATATCCATGCTATCCTCGCTTGACTCGAACAGGTACCTTACACTACGTATACCTTGTAGATACACTACTCGTAAGTATGTATAGGTACACTAGTGTAGCGTATAGTAAGTATACTACCTACACTAGTACTAGCTCGGGCGGGGAAGGATTTGGGGGGTTGGGGTTTACACCAGGGGCTGGAGCTTGAGGCGTTGAGATATGTTGCCGCATGTATGTATCTCTCTTCTCTCTTATACTCCTATATCTAACACCATAGCTATCATATAGTATATATGTAATCAAGACAGTAGTACCTATCGAGTATCTACCTTTGTATCTGACTTGGTACATAAATAGTACGTATTACTAGTATAATACTATAATATAGTCCTAACCTCTCCCCGGCTCGGACGATGCTTGCCCGCCTGTGTGCTAGGCACATACTAGGTACCTAGCGGTGCTGCTCCTGTTACTAGTCCAAATAGGTGGTCATACCCAGGCTCGGAGTTATGTGCATGCTCGTCAGGCGGGTTGACGTAGTGTACATAGTAAAGCGCCATCGTTCAACAATTCCAAGCAATTGAATGTCTTCATTGTCAACACCTGTTCTATCATCCCCTTATATCCCCCCGCCTTCATCTCCGCCTCCGCCTTCGCCTCCTCCGCTCTCGCTCTCGCTCTCGCTCTCGATTCTCGCCCCTCTTCGTCTCTTTGCATCGTATCACCAAGGAGCGCTTCTACTAAACAACAACTACTACTACCACTTCATAGCGGCAAGTTGGATCTTGGTGATTCCAGGTAGCTCCCGGTTCCATCTCTCTTAGCTTTCTCTCCAAGAAGCAACAGGCAACACGTCGAAGCCGTGGCCGTCAAACGCAGCAATGGCTAGCGACAACGGGGATCGGCCTGAGCGCGAGATCAAGAATCATATTCTCTTTGAGATTGCTACCGAGGTCGCCCATCGTGGTATGTCTGAAAAAAAAAAACATGCGCTGCTCTTTGCGGAAATCTTTACAGAGGTAGTAACGAACCTGTCTATTAGTCGGAGGCATCTACTCTGTCATCAAGTCCAAAGCTCCCGTCACCACTGCCGAGTATGGCGACCGTTACACTCTTATCGGCCCTCTCAACCACCAGTCTGTACGTAGCGAGACACCTACCGTGTTATCTTGTCTCGTCTTATGTCGCTATCAAGCTAATCGCCTTTTCTAGGCCGCCGTTGAGGTGGAGGAGCTCGAGCCCCCCAACCCAGAGCTCGCCAAGAGCATCGAGGCTATGCGCAACCGGGGCATTGGCATCTTGTATGGCAGATGGTTGATAGACGGTGCCCCCCGCGTCCTGCTTATCGACACCAAGACGGCATACAAGTATATGGATGAGTGGAAGTCCGACCTATGGAACGTGGCGAGTATCCCTTCTCCGCCGGGCGACGATGAGACGAACGAGGCCATTGTGTTTGGATATTTGGTCGCCTGGTTTCTAGGCGAGGTACATTACGCGCATCCCCTCTGCCTCCTCCTCGGCTAACAAGCTAAACTAACGTGACTCATAGTACGTATGCCATGAGAGGAAGAAAGCCGTCATTGCTCATTTTCACGAATGGCTGGCCGGCGTCGCATTACCGCTCTGCAAAAAGCGCCACATAGACGTCACTACCGTCTTTACCACTCACGCTACTTTGCTAGGTCGGTACCTCTGCGCTGGCTCCGTCGACTTTTATAATAACCTTCAGAACTTTGACGTCGATGCCGAGGCCGGGAAACGCGGCATCTACCATCGATATTGTATTGAGCGCGCAGCTGCGCATTCGTGTGACGTCTTCACCACCGTCTCCCATATTACCGCCTTCGAGAGCGAACACCTGCTCAAGCGCAAACCCGACGGCGTGCTGCCAAACGGCCTTAATGTTACCAAATTCTCCGCCGTACACGAGTTCCAAAACCTGCATCAGCAGGCAAAGGAGAAGATCCATGATTTTGTGCGAGGCCACTTCTACGGACACTATGATTTCGTCCCCGAAGACACGCTCTACTTCTTTACTGCTGGACGCTACGAATTCCGAAATAAAGGTGTTGATATGTTTATCGAATCGCTCGCCCGGCTAAACCACAGGCTTAAGAGCGCGGGCAGCAAGACCACAGTCGTAGCCTTCATTGTCATGCCGGCACAGACCACGTCCCTTACCGTCGAGGCCCTTAAAGGCCAGGCCGTTGTGAAATCGCTCAGGGACACGGTAGATGTGATCGAGCGTGGCATCGGCCGCCGTATCTTCGAGCGGTCCCTGAAGTGGCACGACGGCGATACTATGCCTGATGAAAAGGAGCTCATTACAAGCGCCGACCGTGTGGTATTGAGACGTCGACTCTTTGCGATGAAGCGTCATGGACTGCCGCCCATTGTGACGCATAACATGGTCAACGACCACGATGATCCCATACTCAACCAGATCCGCCGAGTACAGCTTTTCAATGATCCCACAGATCGGGTCAAAATCGTCTTTCATCCCGAATTTTTGAATTCGTCAAACCCCATCCTGCCATTAGACTATGATGACTTTGTGCGCGGTACCAATTTGGGCGTCTTTGCCTCATACTACGAGCCCTGGGGCTACACTCCAGCCGAGTGTACGGTTATGGGGGTCCCCAGCATCACGACCAATCTGTCCGGCTTCGGCTGCTACATGGAGGAACTGATTGAGAACTCGAGTGATTACGGCATTTATATTGTAGATCGCCGGAACAAGGGTGTCGACGACTCGGTCAACCAGCTGACATCCTGCATGTTTGAGTTCTGCCAGAAGAGCCGCCGTCAACGTATCAATCAGCGGAATCGCACAGAGAGGCTGAGTGACCTATTGGACTGGAAGAGGATGGGCATGGAGTATGTCAAGGCACGGCAGTTGGCATTGCGACGAGCCTACCCGACCTCGTTTGCGGGCGAGGAGGAGGAAGAAGACTTCATACCCGGTGTAGAGCAGAAGATATCGCGGCCATTCTCGGTGCCGGGATCCCCCCGCGACCGAGCCGGGATGATGACACCGGGTGATTTTGCCAGCCTGCAGGAGGGACGGGAAGGACTAAGTACGGAGGATTATGTAGCGTGGAAATTACCGTAAGTTAGCCCGGACCAATCAATTCCCATGGGCATTGTCAGACTAACCAAGACGGCCAGCGATGAGGAGGACCCGGATGAGTATCCGTTCCCGTTGACACTACGAACGAAATCGAGCGTATCGGGACCAGCGTCACCCCTCGAGGCTGTGCAACTCAACGGGAGCTAAGGAGCCAGGCTGAAATTTCATGTTTACACAAAACGGCTTACATGGGTGGGGTCGATTGCCATCTCATACTGATACGACGGTTGTTGGTGGCCTCCATTCCCGTAATATACGAGCAAGGATTGGGGTCGAGAGTCAACAGCACATACACTTCACGGTTCCACCAAGCAATATACCCGCGTTTGACAGGTTCCGGCAGCACATGGGAAGACGGGAGGAGGGAAACGCCGAAAGAGGACATGATTGATTCCGACATGAAGTATGGCCCCTTGCATAGCGCACGAGCATAGCACAGATGCATTAGCGAATAGTTTGCTGTCTACTCATTCCTGGGGTCTCGTCATCATTTTATGTTTTTATTTACATCGTTCTCTTTCTTGTTTCTAGTGCGCACGTACTCCATGTACCATCAAGGGGCATATAGTTGAATTGCATTAGTGTAGTGTATGTATGTATATATATATATACCCAACGATTTAGCAAGAAGATGATGAAGCCAGGACTACACTATGTACTCATACCTGACAATTGATATAGTGTTAACACACATGACAGTGTTGAGTTGGAAGTTGTATTTCTATCCCCCAGGTTCGGGCTTCGTGAGAATAGAGAGTGCTGTGCTGCAGGAGAAGGTGGGGTGGGTGGAGCTACTCGAGTCAAGAGATGGATGTTAGTAATTCCCCGTGACATGGAGGAGGGAGCGAGGGGAGAAGCACTGGGGTAGAGGGAGGTACACTACACTAGGTAGGTAGTGTACATATACCTCAGGTATTACCATAAGTACTCCGTACTGGCCTACCTTTTACTACCTACTCTAATACACTACCTCCGTAGTATGTACATAGTAAATCCTTCCCCTTTTCTACATAGTGCATCTAATACCTATGTATATTAATAGTGTAGGTCGTACTAACCGTAGGCACTAACAATACATACTGTATGTAGTAGATCCATGTTGGCGCCAGTTGGTTGTGTGTGGACACAACCGTGGGAATTACCAACAGTGGGAACTTCATACCCAGCCAGATCCCAGGTAGTAGGTTAGGTACCTATACGAGTGGGAACTCACCTATAGCAGTGGGCATCCAAACATTAATTATCTGGAGCCTCATTGTTCAAAGTGCCAATCCTCCTCTTCCTCCTCCCTCTCCTTCTCCCTCTCTCTCTTCTTCTGTCCTCTCTCCTCTCTTCTCTCTCCCCTTTCTCCATGCCCTAACAACGAGGCATCCATCATCTACCCAATCAATGTCTATTGTCACCAACTACTCCCGTAGACGCGACTGACAATAAACGTTTGTCCGTTGTAGAACAATCCCGATGTCGATTTTCTAAATACTGGGATTAATACAGGATATACCGAATACGCCAAGACCTGTCACTCTACGGGTCCCCCTTCAACCCCATCCACCCCATCCGAGATCTATCCAATACCGGTGATATCCTCACAGACACACGCGCCCGGACCGGCACTGGGACTGGGCTGCGCATCACATCACTCGCTCATATTCCTTCCCTGACCATCCCGTCTTGGCATAACCCTAAGTACTATTCTCTAAGCACAAGCACCTCCCACTACCATCTACTATCATAGCAGTCGTTGCGTCTTTATAGATCTAACCTCATTTCGAATCAATTGTTCTTCTACCTATGTCCCAGTGCTCGCCCTCGCCCTCCCTCCCTCTCTTAGAAGCGATCCCTTCCATTCAATCCCCCCCCTCATCCAATTCAATAACCAATCGGCGAATCCCTCCCTTAGACAACAGCTTCGGCTAAGCGTCGCCTGTCCAGCATGAAATTCACAGCCATGAAGTTCTTCCGTCGAAGTAAGAAGTCAATCTCGGACCCCAAGTCATCGTCGTCCAGGAGGTCACCACAACAGGCCTACGACGATGTCGAGCGCGACAAATACCGCCTCTACAATCCCCGACAGGACCAGCATTACAACTACGTCGCTGAGAGAGGCCGCATCTTTGCTCCCTGGCTCGAACTACCCGCACCGATACTCGAGAGGGTCTTTGCCTTTGTCTGCCCCCATAGCTGTGACAAATCCTATGAAACCTGCGAGAGGAGCGCTGTCGAGGATGCCTGTATGCTCTGCGATCTACGCGACCTCGCTCATGCTAGTCAGGTCTGTAAACGCTGGAGAAGTTCCGCCATACGGCTCATGTATGTACCCTCTTAGCCCGGTCTGTATCCTGTATTCGATTATGGGTACCTTGGATTCGGCTGACACTGACGGCCAACCCCTCCCCCTCACGTAGGTACCACAGCATTCGCATAGACTCAGTCCATTACTGCGAGCGAGAAATCGATCTCTCCGAGAGACGCAAGCGCAAGAGTCGCTTCGACCGCAACGGCGTTCCCGAAGATCCCGCTGGTGCCCGTCTACATCTTCTTTGCCGTACTCTGCGCGACGACCCCACCCGCTTGGGCAAGCTTGTGCAATACTTCAAGACCCCTTATATGCTACGGGAGTCTAGCGCTCCTCTGCTTGCGAGAACCATCGCCGTATTACCCAACCTTAAATATGTCGATCTACCCGAGGGCCTATTTATGGATGACCCCGTCCATCATACCCTCAAGCTCGAGGTCCAGGCTCGATGTCCCGGTCTTCGAAAAATGACGTATTTGGCTGGAAGCGAGCGCAGTCTCGAGACATTGAGCCGCGGCAATATTTGGCCAAACCTCGAGGTTCTGGAGCTCGGCAGGATCAACATGGACCCTGCTATCCTACGACACGTCCTCGCCACCATGCGATGTCTACGTGCTCTCAAGGCCTCCGACTGCAGGATGCTAGATGACGACTTCTTCCGATACAGCGATGCCTTACCTACCTTCCCACCCTTAGAGGAACTTGTTCTCACCGATGTCCCCCGTGTTACTGCCAAGGGCCTGGTCGCGTACCTATCCAGGGATGACACCAAACAGAGCTTGAAGGTCTTATCTCTGTCTAATACCGGTACACACCCCGCAGCTCTCCACGATGTGTTAGCCCATGCTCCACGCCTGGTCACGTTGTCCATCACCGAGCAAGTCGACTCTCCCTTTCCAACTCATGGGGTACCCATCCCTCCGCTATCCAATTGGGCCCTCGAAACATTGCGTTATGAGATCACGGCAACTCCCGCGACCTCGGCATACGCTAGTACCACTGCCGGTTATTACAATTACTTGGCATCATCACTCTTCGCAGGTGGCCTACCACGTCTTGCCGCCATCTACGTCCGAGACCAGACCTTCCCCGACTTACTTATCGGCTTGCCGCCACCCATGCCCGGCTTCGCGGGTAGTCCTCAGCGGCCAAGTAGTGCAGGCAGCACAGGCATGTTTAATGGGGGAGGCGGGGGCCTCTCGCCGTCTAGCACCGGTGGCTATACCAACCCTCCACGCTTCAGCTCGAACAACCCATTTGCCTCGGCGTTCAATGGTCCGCGTGGGCCCGGAATGTTGTCTCTAAACCAAACCCTTGAGATATTTACCAAGGGTGACGATGACTTGGACTGGGGCAGCACGCGTATGGACCCCTTCGACGCTTACGGCAACGGCGGCCGAGGCAGAGGGCGTCATGGGCGGACAGCAAGTTCGGCTAGTGGCCGGCCGCTCAGTAGTTATGGCCTATCCGATATTGGTGCTGGTTGGCAGACTGGCGGCGGAGCCAGAATGAGTGTCATACAAGGCGACGGTCATGGCAGGTTCCTGAGCGTGCCAGGTGAAAATATGGGGAGCCATGGACGCAAGAGTAGTACCTCGAGCTTTAAACAGACGAGAGACGAGTGGCCCCGACCGAGCAGCAGTCAGGGCCCCAGGAAGGGCGATCGTGATCTTTGGCGCTGAGTCAGGACGAGTTTTAAGTAAGACGAATCGCAGATATACCATCGCGCCAAGGCGGCCAGACAAATAGTCAGGTAAAGCCGAAGGGGGGGAAGGGGGAGTTTTGGAGTTTTTTAATATGTCGATTCTATACGAAGGCCAAGAGCAGTAAAGAAATATTAGGGGCGAAGAGGGGAAAAGGGGGGTGATTAATGAAAGAAGACGAAGAGTGAAGTGAGAGAAGATGGACGTGGGAAACTAAAAACTACGCTGGTATCCCGTGGTTGGAATCTATACCCCTGGGAGATGGAACGGTTTGATGTATGTGTAACATATATAACAAGTTTGTATGGGTTTTGTCTCTTCTCCTCAGGTAGGTGGAAATGGGAAGCTATCCCAACGGACTTATGATAACATTTCCTTTGTCTCTTCGAAGGATGTCGTCCACGACAGGCTTTTTGTGGTTACCATATTCTCTGGCCGCCTATTTTCTATCCGGCTGTTGAATCGATCTCATGATCGAGAAATGACCTAAATAGAAGTAGGTAGGACAACTTAATTTTCTCTATCGGCGGACATTTGGGGCAGTTCCGGGTTAATCGGCTCAGGTAAGCGAGGGGCAGTTATTAATAATCGGCAGTTGGCAGAAACCAAAAAGTCACCATGACCATCATATAAGTTAAAGGACAAGTTCTCGATGTTTTTCAATCGTGATCTATTTTATTATCTCCTCTTTCTCCTGCTCTATATCTCGATATAATCGGGAGCAGCCCGACGTAACAGTAACGTACGTTTGCTAATTCTGTGGTATCCTGTCTAAGTATAAATCTAGTGTTTCTTTACTCAATCATTCCTAATCTATTTGTACTCGCGGTAATAGCCTTCATGACCCATGCTCTATTGAGTGAGATGGTAGGTAGCACTTTGTCTTTGATGGCGGTGCAACTGTTGTATTCCGAAACCTTGTCAAAGCTGGATTTGCAGGGGGGTGCCCACGAATACAGAATCGATGACATTTCGGCTCCGTGCTGATGTCGTGTGCAATCGAATCGGTTGGAGGCTGCCCTTCCTCGCCACCCGCCGAGCCCAGCAACGAGGGAGAAGTTTCCTGTCCGAAACCCCGCACAGGGGTAATAAATGACCGATTCCGGCTATCCCAAGGGATGCCTAGCTAGACATTTGTCAAGGCATGTTTAGTATCTCTATTAATTCATTGTTAAGTTTCTACGCAATTTTCGTGACGGTCAACTCGCCGGACTCGCTGCCAAGTTCTAGCAAGCCACCTGCTTCGAGCTTTTTCTTCCACTTTGCACTTTCATAGCGCGCGAGGATTAGAGTCATACGGAGTAGTACCCCGTCACTAGACTCGTGCTCGTTCGCAGATGATCCTAGAGGTGTGAAGGTCCACCGCCCAAAGGCCCAGTTCAGAATATATCTCGTAGACATGACTGAATCTGATGGCGGCGTTGATATAGAACTATTTTGATCAGAATGATGAATTTCAGCCGACGATAACATCGTCAATACCGACTTTATCCTGTAGACCTCATCTTTAGGGGCTATCTTGAGTAGCTTCATAAGCTTGGGCGCGTCAACGACGGCGCCATCGGGTCCCCGAAGCGTGACCGAGAGAACCTCGACTTCGGACTGGTGACCGTGGCTATGTCCATCCTCTCCATGATGGTGGCCATCGTGATCGTTGTGGCCATTCTGAATTTCGGCTAAATGCCCCTCGCTCAAGGCACGCGCGAGCCCGCCGTCAATACCGAAGATGACGTCGACGGGGACACGGCCATGATCGCTCTTGACCCAAGCAACATCGACATCTAGGTCACCGACACGATCTCTGACCTCATCGAAGCGGCGCTCGTCACAACCCTCCCACTTGTTGAAGATGATGAGGTCAGTATAGCGAGCCTGAAGCCGAGCAGTGAAACTCGTGTCCTCGTAGCCCGACCAATTCTCGACATCGATGACACTGACTACGCCGTCGAGGACATACTGCCCGCCAGTCTCGCGCGCAATTCGGTTGACTTCGATGGCCAGAGTGGCCGGGAAGGCGGAACCGGAGGTCTCGATGACGATGCGGTCCGGTTGGACGGTATCGCGGAGTTCGGCGAGGGCGGGGCCGATGTCGCCTACGAGGTTACAGCAGATGCAGCCGTTGAGCATCTCCTGGACGCCGGAGACGGCGCTGCTGGCTGCGAGCTGCGAGTCTATGGCAACATCACCAAATTCATTCTTGAGGAGTGCGAGGCGGTACGACGGGTTGGCGGCGCGGAGCTGCGGCACGAGACTCAGCAGCAGCGTAGTCTTACCCGAGCCTAGAAACCCCGTCACAATAGTGATCGGTATCGGCGCCATACTCGTTGTATTTTTATTTTTATTTTTATTTTATCGTCGCCCTCGTCGTCGTGGCGCCGGCTTGTGCTGGCTCGTAGCACTTGAGCGAGAGAATAAAAAGAACGAAGCGTTGTTTAATCAACAGAGGTAAAAACATGCAAGTAGGTACCCGATACCTGAGTCCCCAACCAGAGGTAGTATAGTTGTTAGAGGGGTTGAGTGGTTTCCTTGGTACCTAGTGATTACGAAGATAAAGCGCCTTATCTAATCGATATACCAGGTACGTACCTACTTGTAAGTACGCTCAACGACGCCGTGGCTATAGCTGAAATCAGCCTTGTAAACCCCCTTGTAAAGCTGAGTTTCAGGGCTTCCCACTGCACTAGTTCCCCCGTCCCGTGCCGTGTTTTCCGTCTTACTGGTTACCTATCTATCCCGATTTAACCGAGCGTTACCAATAACTGCACGATGACGTAAATCATTCTGTATTCACTTTTGATAGTCAAAGGCCGAGTATGAAAACGTAATGAGGCAAAGAGTTTGCTATGGACATTCATGATAGCTTAGTGATTTAGTTGGCTGTGATTAAATTGTAATTGAATATCTCACCCTCTTCACTTCCTCGTTGTTATTCTCCTTCTTTGGCAACTTTAATTATTCTTGGCAATAATTCATAAATACTCGCTCCTCACTTCGGGTTTAATACACGTTCACATACAGTTGTAATCCTTCAAACTAAACAAATTATGTCTTCGGCAAAGCCTCCGAGTTCTCAAGCGGCATCCACAACGTTCAAAGATCAGTTAGATGAAGCCGCAAGAGAATCTCGTCAGCCCGCAGTCAACCGAGAGGACTGTGACAGTCCAAGTCTGATAGGAAAAGGTCAGTAGACGGCTAGGGCAGACTATTTAATACTTAACCACCTGCTCTTCGAGCGCCGAGAAAAATCATACGTACGCTAACTTACGGGACCTTATTTGAAGTTGCTGAATACGTCCCGGCAGTGTCCAGGTTCCTAGGGACAGACAAAAATAACTCAGAGAGGCGCGAGGAGAGCCGATTGGAGGATCAATCAAGGCCGCCAAATCGCCCCGAGCACGATGACCATATTGCCGAGTTCGTCAGAGAACAGCACAGGAGCAAGAAGCCTGACGGCAGCCTCGCGAGCTGATGGGTGCTGTTATTCTCGCACGATAATAATACGCACAATTGAAGTTACGAGACGGGTTTATTGTTTATTTATTTTACAATCCAACTTGAAATTAATAAAAGTAATGTTTAGCACGAATTCAACAGGTAGTTAGCTAATTTATGAAATCTTCGGCGAATAACTATCGGTTATCGGTTTGAGTGAGCCAGTTCATCATATCCAAAATAGAAACCGGGCATCTCGATGAAGAATAAGACCAATAGCTTCACATTAGTGTGTATAGGTACATAAAAATAGACTATAATATGGAGACTTTTCTATCACCTCTCCCAGTTTCCCCGATCCCTCATCTACAAGAGGTCCGCCGATCGATATGGATATTCCGTTGTCATTAGGTCATAGGCCATAGTTTGTTATAGAGCACACATCATAGGACTAAATGTGGAACGGATACGGTTACTACAACCACCATAACACATATGCAACTTGCGAACTTAGTTGCGCTATAATGGGCTAAAATTAGCATTGATTAATGTCTCGACCCCTCTGCCCCGTCATCTAGCTACTCGGGCAGTCAGGGTAGCCGGCCTGGAAAGCTTCTGACTGCTTTATGAACAAAGGTAGGTAATCTCGTGTCGTGAAGTTGGAGCTAATATAGTAGTCGACATCCTGCGAGCTAAAACTTGAACCGAGAATAGCAAGCACGTCGCTCTCGATGCTAAATATACCCAGGTGAGCCTCCAATTCGTTGCCAAGAATAGAAAGTGAGAAGGGGGGGGGGGGGGGGTTGTTTAAGACATGAGGTCTAATATACTCGAAAAGGGTAGAGTGGGGTACTTACAAGTCTACAAAAACCACATCGACGACGTCGGCCTCACCATTTTCATCAAATCCAGCAGCGCCCTGGAAGAAGTCAGGGATGTCGTAGTACGGTATCTCCGAGTGTGCTGTGTCGTCTCCATCGGTACCCCAGTCATCCTTGGTTGTGTACCCAGGCACGAGATCTACAACCTGGCGTCTAGTGACCCCACGAAGGCTACTCCAGAGCTCGCCGTCACGCTTGATTTCACTGAGTGGTTCGACAAGGGGGTCGACACAGATATCTCGCTCGACGGGCATATATCCCAATGAGCGCTTCCCGCTCGCGCCGGCGTTATTCAGCGCGCCGAGGAGGGCGCTGGCCTGAGCGTACGGTACGTCTTTTATGTAAAGGAACGCATCAACAAACGGCGATACGATGAAGCTATCGTCGTAGGTGAACGGCCCCTTGTACATGTCAAAACGAATGCCACCAGTGTTAGAGATGATGTAGCGGGCTGTGTCATTGCGCTCTTCACTGACGACAACCTCGGCCAGGGCTTGGGACAACAGCGGAAAAATGTTGTCAGAGCTGTCAAATGGAGCACACGTCAAGCAATAGTCCTGGGGAACGCAACCGTACAGCTCGTCGAGGTTGAGCTGCTCTCTATACTTGGTAATATCTGCTGTGGTGGCACGTCCATTGTCATAGTCAAAATTATGGTCGTACCATGTCTCAGCATCTTTGAGTCAAGGGTTAGCAATTGCGACACAGCGAAGCGAATGTGCCAGGGGTTCTCAGAGAAAAAAAAGGTAAGGGCTCTTCACACAGAAATGGAACCTCTACAGTAGAATATTGCATTACTGTGATATACGAACAGGGGTTGCTTACGGTATGCGAATGTCTTACGATTCCAATCGAGGTATCGACGAGAAAACGTGAAAAGCGAAGTGGAATTTTCCGTCGCTTTACGCGTGGGGTTCGGCACGCCAGCAGGATTGGGGAAAATGCCATCGAAGCCGCTATTGTTCTTCGTGAAGCCAGACATAGAAACCCAACCAAGAGTCTCACAATAACGGCCTAGAGGTCTAATCAGTATAAATGACATCAAATTACTCGAGGCCGAAGAGGCTGAGACCCTGACTCACCTGACTCAATCGCAACACTGCTCTCGTCATATACAGTGAAATCACGGATATGGCTGTGTCCACCTTCAGCACTAGTTAGCGGCGTGTTTAGCCTAGGAGACAAGCTGGTCAAGACACAAACCTAGGATGTGTATAGGGGTATTAGGATGAACCGCCCGGATGGCCTCGAAGACTATTTGGAAGCTGCTGTCACGGACCGGATTGTGCCCGATGAGAACGAAAACGTCGATAGGATCACAATTGTTGACAGCTTCCATGAACCATTTCTGGGTTACCATGATCTTTGCAGGAATGACCTTGGTGACATTGGTGTTTCCTAGCTTTCGTTAGAGCCATATGAATGGTATACACAAACAGTATCAGCCAAGGATCTACTTACCGGTGAAATCAAACAGAACGCCAAAGGCCATTATCCTTAATCCGTGCTTGCTAGTGAAATATCGATGTGTCTTGCCAATGTACTTCCAGTTGCCGGTCTCTTGATCTACTATTTGCACATTTGACGTCAAGTACTTGTCACCCCAGTAGGCCGAAATCTCATTCCTATAAAGATCAGTTGTCAGCCTCTCTCTAATGGCGATCGTATTCAAAGGATTTTCGGGTGGATTCAGGGACGAAGAGTGAGCTGGAGATTATTCAACAGGTGAACCTACTCCTCCCAACTTCTCTTAAAGCATAGCGGAAATTGATACAAAATGACTATGAGGGGTTCACTTACAAAGTCTGATACGCCACATCTGCCAGATAAAGCTCGTGGTTCCCAATTGCGAGCAAATCGTAGTCGACATCATCAAAGATATTGATAGAGATCGCCCCATCGAGTGACGTAGCGTCACTCAAGCCTGCGCCATCGTGCAAATCACCTATTTCACACGGTCAGCCATATCAAGGGTGATGGTCTCGCAGCCATTGCATACCTGTATCAACTAAGAGGAGGTCTACGCCCACTGCATGATTGATTATATATGTTAGCGTCTTGTTTGAGCGGCGGTAGCATGCTGAAGAACCAATGACTCGTAGACTCCGAGCATAGTCTCAACACATAACCGTACGCAACCGCTAGAAAACGCGCGTAAGTGAAAGAGGAGAGACAAGACGAGCGCGTAAGGCTTCCTATTACAAGCACCACCATGGCATAAATACTGTTCATCGCTTACTATTGCCGGCCTGTTGTTTGAAGTGTGTCGAGAAGGTGACAAAGTCGCCCCAATCAGCACCATAGTTCTTCTCCTTCAAATGGCCCTCCAGCCAACCATGAGTGTCGGTCTACATATTGGGTTTCATGGTTAGCCTTGGCTATCACTACTGGTTTAAACGAGAGCGGAGAGAATAGGTACTTATACTTGAGAGGTGACATACAGTATGCAAGAAATTCAATTGGCCCCATTCTAGAGCTCTCGTGGGTCCGTACGTAGCATTGAGGGCATCGGGCTGCATGCGCTTAACATGACGAACATGTTCGATATGGTTCGCGGGAGCGTAACAATCCCCACAGGCCCGCGTAACCGGAGTGAAAGCAAGAGTCAACGACGTCACAACGACGCCGAGGTAACCCTTGACAGCCATGAGGCTTCCTTTCCTCGAGACGAAAGTCGGCAGAGCGTTGGCTAGTGGAGACGGGCCAAGAAGATCAAGCAAAAGCCAAGCAGAAGCCGAGGTCATCCCAGAAAGCTTGGAATTAATACTCAGGCTATCTACGTACCTATATATAATGGAGGCTCTCGGTCACATCTAAAACATTAGAACACGTGCGCGATTAAAAAAGTATATCTAACGACTCCAGTTCTCGGCAAATCAGCCTCTAAACTAATCAGCCTACACCTACGGTAGTCCTTGTTCCCTCATTTCGTTTCCTCTGACTAGGTATAGCTAAGCAGGCAGGTGCTTAGTATTGCGTCGACGTCAGCCAGGTTGCAGAAGAGTTCCACGTGTGTAATTAGTCTATCTATGAGTCTTACCCGAAGGAGCAGGTCGTCGATTATGAACCGTTCGCATGGGACACGATAAACATTCTATTGGGCAGCATGTAATGCTCCCCTGTCCTATGTGTCCTTGTATTAGTCTAACCTAGTGTAGCTTCTAGTCTAGCCTAGACTCTAGAATACTAAGAGTCGTAGTGATATCTATATCGAAACACTAATTAATCGTAATGCTCCATAATCATATCTACTCATAAAAGATTATGCTAAAGTGAATGGTATTTAAAAAGGTTAGCCGAGATTGCTACCAGGGTATATTGACTACGAGCATCGACCTCACTCAATTATCTCCCCTTGACAAGTAACGACTAGAAGAACAGATTTAGATAAGGCGCGCACCATACGTAAAGGGGACTGTATTAATGCTAATAGATAGGAGCCCCCGACTAGAATTCCACGCCGATAAGTAGCCTGACATCGCCTATGAGTCGACGCCTGGTGCGTCTTGCACAATCAACATGATATAATTCTCTAGGAGCCTAAGTATTCTAGTGTGCGATACGGTATGACTCCGACTACGAAGCAACATGTGGCGTCGCTATTAGTGGTGGCTCATCCTCAGAACCCAACTCGACTTCTACAAAGTTAGTGTTAACAATGTATCCGCCCCTCGGGCTCCCTAGGGGTGTGATATCGAGGTTTCCACTCTCTTCACTAGCCTGACCTTCAAGGCTCCCACTACTAGGTGGTAATGTTCCCCGAATTCTGCACGACTTAGCGCGATATTGGGTTGTTGAATCGTCGTCAAGGCAATACGAGACTCGTGGGGGCTTCTCCTCAGACGAAAACTTTTTGTCCAACTCTTTATCGATATTTCTCAAGGTGTGCTGTGCTAGACTTTTGCTGAAGACACCTTCGACCGCGATAAATACGTGGGTCCAAAGCGAATCATTAATACCAGCAGCATCTACCTGGACTCGATAATTATCATCGCAAAGCCATGTACCAAACCCTACAAAGGGTCGGGCTCCCGGTTTTGCAGTGAGGTCGTCGAGATACTTCTCTAGGGCAGCCGACTTCTGTTTACCGAGGTATTTCTTCAGACTCTCGTCCATTTTTTTCGGAGTAAAATGCGACGTGTGTTAGTATCGTGAGCGTCACCAAGACTGCTGTAATGTGTGTTAAAGACTTGTATTCCTGTCTCGGCCCTCGAGCTGCCTCAAGCGGTCAGAAAGTTCCTTGCGGCTATTTCTGTGGTTTTATAATAGACTTGGACAGCCGATATCGCCAATAGTGGTGTCGTTTTCTAAACAATGACTTTGGGGGGGGGGGGGTTCAAGATATTCGGAAAGAAGCAAGGTATCAAGGAATCTAGCCGTAGCAACTTTTTGTAATATGACTAATGGTATAAGAATATAGTCAAATCGGCACTTGACGATTTGCAGCTATTATATATAGTACGAATTGTGACGCAAAAGCAACAGCAACAAAGCCCGATGTTAATAAAGAATGGATTTGTGGTTATTCACTGAAAGGATTGATTCCACCATACCCACTATACCTGAATAACTCAGTTTGGTTTAAACATATACTATACGGAATCTGAATGGCTAGGCGTTGGTTGCTACTAACGCGAAACTTTTCTCTCGTTTTGATACCTCCCTAACAAAATCTTTATTGGTAACCGCCTTGCTTTAAGGTGCCTAGATTTCCCTTATGTACCTGTTAGGATCTCCTTCAACCTATCAACAGACTAAGGCATTGTCTAATGGTCACGTCGAGAAACCGTCAAACCCAAAGTACACTCTGAGCTACCTCCGAAAAGCGCGCGTAATTGCTTAAAATAAAACAATATCTAGGTCTAGAGGCAAAAGCAATACGCCCATATCAATAATGTTTGGGGGATGAGGGCAGAGCTACACAAATGGCTGTGAGTGTTTGTATCATAGAGACTTTCAGCAAATCTTGAATTCGCGTTTAGTTGTGGCACAAAGTTGCAAGTATACCAACGTAGCAGACGATATTCTAAACTTTGATTTGATTAATATAGATGATTGCATAAGAATGGTAATAACAAAATAGCGAGAAGATTCAGATCCCCGTGTACAGCCCTCGTACCGCATCCCCCTTTGCTAGTAAAAAGACATAATTCGTCAGCCGTATCCGACAAAAAGGAACAACCGTTTTCGCTCAGAGCCCCCATCAGAAACAATGCCTAACCATGAAACAAAACTTGGAAGTGAAGTTTATAGTAGGAAGAAGGGACCGGCCATGAATGCCAAGCCAGCGCCAACCATCAAAGATCTCTTCAACGATGCTGCAGCGCCGTTAACTGCAACAGGAGGCGATGTGATGACCGTGCCGTTGCCCTTGCCGCCACTGCCACCCACACCACCATTACCGCCGTTGCCTCCATTACCACCGTTGCCGCCGTTACCACCACTGCCTCCTCCATTGCCACCATTGCCTCCGTTACCGCCGTTGCCTCCGTTGCCGCCATTGCCGCCGTTGCTGCCGTTGCTGCCGTTACCACCGTTACCCCCATTGCCTCCATTACCCCCATTGCCTCCGTTGCCACCATTGCCAACCACATTGCCCTGCCAAACTCCAGTGGGCCCTGCAGGTGCTGGGGCTGGCGTGGCGATGATGGTAGCAGTCACGCCGTTGCCGGCAATTTGTACAGTTGGTTTACCGTAGCCCGTGGGCTGAGCACCAGGGCACGTGATGACAACTTCGGGTTCAGGACAGATGGGGCAGCTGACCTTGGTGACAACGAATCCTGGAGGCATGGTGGGAGTGACATAGTCGGCCTTGTTGCCAGTGCAGGTCTCGGTGATTGTGTAGGTTGCCAGCCATTTGCTAGTCTCGCAGGCAGCAGGAAGGACCGTCTTGTAGACAGTGGTGAAGAGAGTCTGGGTGACGGGAGGGCAGTAGAGGAAAGCCGATGAGGTAATGTTGGCGACAGACATTTTGATGGATGTGCTAGGTTTGCAATAAATACGCGATTAATGTATGATATACTGAAGAACTGTGGATGCTCAAGAATCCGAGTGTAGATAAAAACGAGTGATATTGTATTGTTGTTGATAAAAGAGTGTGATGGCCGCGAGGCTCTGAATGAGTGACTGTGATGATCAAGGAGGAAGTGAAAGCTGATGATGAGTACAAATCTAAACCAAGTCAACTGGGGAAGCAGCCATCTTTATACCAAGGCTGGATGATGATATTGCTGTCGTGGGCCATAGTTGTGTCGTCTGTTGGCCGATTGGACATAGCAACGAGTGATCCATAACAAAGCTCTCTGGCAGTTGTCCTGTGGGACGTAGTCGTAGTGGGAATGATGCGGTTATTTTAAGGCATTCCTCAGATGCTCAGTCTCGACGGCGTGATTCGGACCATGCTATGTATGCAGTGCTTCGTTGTATTAAGCTAAATGCGAGGTTCGAGACATGAGAGTGAGACCTGCCATGCTTTGTGGCCCCAACGGCATTCTGTTCTACATTCTGTTCTTTAATAAATGTAACAGCAACAGCAAAAAACAACAAAAACAACTCGACCTATACGCGTGCCGCGCACCCAACACCCATTTGTTCGTCTCTCGTACTATAGGAACTCGCGCCCATGTAGCAACCGGACGGGCTAGAGATACTTTCACAAGTCATCATCATACTTAACGTGGTGCTCGAGGCAGAAAGGAGCTACAATACCAATACTGATTGCCAGTTCCTGCACGGACAATTCCCGTCGAATATATATCTATCGTTTATTTGATAACTCCTGAGGAGATGAGGTATTTCAATTTACACTGGACCGTGTTTTAAATAATTTACTGGTGCCACTTCATGTTCCTGGTATGTATCCTTTCAAATTCGACATCTCCCGTTCACAGTCCGAAGACGAGCGGGAGACTTCCTAGTAAGGAGATTCTTCTCCAGAGCAAATTCCCATATAGGGAATGGCAACTCGTCACTGTAAGAAAATCGAGGTGACGGTCGTGGCGACTCTGTGAATACTTTTTGATCTGAAGAAGGAAAAGAGAAAAAGAGCAGAAGAAATTTGCAGGCCTCGACGGCTTTTTATGGAATACTTTTGTGGATCGAGTGGGCCTGCATTACATTTCAACAGCTGTATGACAGCTGTTACCGGTTATGAGTACCAGATCCGGTAGGTACTCATTTATCCGAGTTATCTACGATAGCTGAGTCCAATTCAAACGCCGTCTTTAGATTCGCACCACCGAATCAACATGCCGGCAGACGACTACTCCTCAGCCGCGGCCGGTGGTGCCCTCAAGCTCAAGGGTGCGAAGGTCCAGAAGGCCAAGAAGAAGAAGAATAATAATAATAAAAATAAGAGCAAGGATAAAGATAGGTCAGCGAATCTCGAACAGTCCCTATCCACTACAACTAGTACCGAAGCGGAATCGAGAGAGCGAGACGACAGCAATGATGTCGAGAAGGCAGCCACGTCTGGCCACGATTCCGAACCCGAGTCCGAGTACAAGACGGAAGCGGAACGGCGACACGAAGAGGCAATGAAGAAAAAGGTAATGTGCACGCACCCCCACGAGAGAGAGAGAGAAGTTATGGTTTTGGTGGAATTGATCAAGTAAATGAGTTGAGACGCTGACATATGCAGATGCAACGAATGCTCGAGGACCCCGCCCTTGCATCAGAAATCAGAAAAACCCATAAAGAGAGAGTAGAGAGCCTGAACACATATCTGTCCAAGCTGAGCGAGCATCACGACATGCCCAAGATAGGCCCCGGATAACGGATATGATAGCCCCGATTATCAACCAGCAAACCACTCCTAGCGACTAAATGTGCATCCGTACGAGGAAATAGAAACTTACTATTCACCGCCTTTGATGGGTATCTCTTGTCATTGGATTCGTAGATCCCCAAGGGCGATGCGTTTGTCTTTGTGTGCAGGCATTGTTGTAGGGATGCGTATCGTAATGTTTCATATGTTGACATTCTTATTGATAAGTTTACCGTCGCCTAGCTAATCTATATCCTCGATGATTTATTAATCCATTATTATTGCCTTGCTGCTTATATTTTCTGTATCCCGTTGTCGTAATGTCGTTCAAATATATGATAGCTAGATCGTTTGCATCCTTTGATATGGCTGATGTCTCACGTCTGACACTTTATGGTCGAAGTTTGCCACGATGATCCCAACGATATATCCGCCATGAAGGAACCCATCTAATATAGCCGGTATGCGTTTGTAATACCTGCTGCCAACTGTCCCAAGATAATTCCACTCTATGCAATGCCCTGAATTTCCCCAGCCGAGTTAAAATAAACCAAACTATATGCAATTCTGATAAGTTACGTGCTAGAACCATTTGATCAAGCAAGCATGACGCCGCCGACGAGGAAGCCGGCCAGGATTTCGAACCCGGGCCCTCTTACAATCGGAGCCGCTGATCCCGTCTGTAGATTACCGATATCGGTGGTTGGGGTGCTGTCTCCATCGGTAACACCGGGCGTGACGACTGCGACTTCTGTAACCGTCGTCACGATACCGCCAGGAAGCGTCGACGTAAAGGTAGAGGTCTTTGACGTCGGGGTGGGAGTAGTTGATGTGGAAAATGTAGAGGCTAAATGGTGTTAGAACGGGTATACACATGTGCGGTTGGGGGTGAATGGTGAAGCTGCTGGGGAGATGATTTATGTTGAAGTGGCATATTGGGCAGGTTGATATTAATTAAGACGAGTATCTCGATATATCTCGATAATTAAGCCTCGTTTGGGGATGTGAATCGAGTAAAGCAAGAGGCGTAAATGTTGATACTAATGGCTGCTGTCTACTATAACCAGGATGTTGCTTTACAACGATGTGGCGGCGGAATGAATTTGTGTTCACTTACTAGTTGTAGAATCTACATTACTGGAAAAAGCGGAAGTATGCCATGAAGATGAAGAGGTACGACTAGGAGTATCGGTAATATCCGTCGTCTCGGCCGTTTCAGTAGCACTAGCGGGAGTAGAGATAGAGGTAGAAGTAGAGGTTGGTGCGGTTGTTAAAGCTGACGATGACGACGTCGGTATATCCTGAGGGGTCTCAGTCGTTTCAGTAGGCGTTTGTTCTGTCGATGTGGTTGTGGGCTCATCGGTCGATGTTGTGGATGGTGTATCCGAGGTAGTGGACGGGGTAGAAGAGGAATCAGTAGAAGAATCCGTAGAGGTTGGGGCGTCCGTGGTAGTCGTATCGTTCCCGGACGTTGCTTGTCGAATAGCTAAATGAACGATGGTTGATGCCACCGCGGAACTCCTAGGGTGAGCTGCTTCGACAGCGTGGCGATCTGAGCTGAGAACACCTTGCTTGAAGGCATTTGGGGCGTATTCATGGAGAAGCTGGTGCAAGGCCTGAGGTGAGACTGCACTCAGTAGACGAGTGAAGGTTGTCTCGACATTCTCGTTTCCCGTGGAATCCCCATGCGATGATCTCACCCGGAAATAGGCGGCATTGGTCAAAGCAACTGCAAAAGAGGCATATACGAAGAAGGTGAAAAGAAGTGTCCGCATGGTTAGCATCGTGTCGATAGAGTCCTCCGGTCTTTCTCTCAGGTAGATACTCTTAAGAGTAAAATAGTCCTCCCAATAACACGGAATACCTCTCGGCTTGTCGACACGGCTATGGTTGAATGTGACAGCAAAGGCGACACGACACGGCACGACAAGTCAAGATGGGAAGAAAATCTGTAGGGCTGAGGCGGTAGGTATGTACGTAGGTGGATTTATATACATCTATATATACGAGCAGACGTATCTTCCTACCCGCTAGGCCTGGTATTCAGGGAGGGGACTGGGTGTTGCACTGCGGTCGGTTAGCTACCTATACTAGCTAGGTACTTGGGTAGTTCACGGAGCTGGGATAGACCTTGATTCGAGCCGCATCTTTATGTTTTGGCGTACCAGCTGGATGGGTGGTGCCAGATCATCAGGCACTGTGTAAAGAGTCCGATTGGTGGGAGCTTGAAGAAAAAGGACGTTAGGTACAGAGATAGTCAAGGAAGATAGAGGTAGTGTACATACGGTACACGTAAGAATAACATATAACAATACCTATCCACCTCGTGTAGTAGTACGTATATGTACTTAATATGCCCGCATTGCCTAGTATTAGGACTGCGGTACATACAGGACGACCGTAGCCTACTCGAAATCAAACTAGGTGAAGTCTCCGTATATAGGTACTTGGGTAGATACTCTCCCATACCTCTTACGCCTTTCTATTCTACTTGGTGCTGCTGGTGTATGTAGGTACGGAACATACGTAGTGTACTGTGCATTGATACCTACATGTAGTAGTGCGTGTAGTGTATTGCAAATTTAGTTGGAGGGTGGCAAGGACGTAGCTGCCGTGGCCATTTGTTCTTGTTCCTCGTGTTCTGGAAGTGTTGATGATCTTAGTGTAGTTGGGAGCTTAAAGAACCCGGACAGTACCCGGGTTCTGCTCGGGAAACCCGGCTCATGACAGCCAGCCTCTTCTTCACCAAGCAACTAAGCCTCTAAGCCTCCAGGCCTCCACTACTAGCCCCATATATGGGGTGGCTGGACCGTGTAAGAGGAACAGAGGTAGTCCCAGACTTTCGTACTTTCAAAGAATCTGTCCAATGATGAATATGGTCAATCTACTGATACTGTAGTGTGCTATGCTAGTAATTTATGAAGCTTATATTGGCTCCCACATACCCCTCCTATTTCTCTACACTTGTGTCTCTAATAATTTAGGATCGAAAAACCTAGAAGAGGCGTCCCAATGCAGAAATGCTTGGCGGTCTGACCTTAAAACATGATCTAAATAAATCAATGACGTTTCAACGAATGGGACTAGTCTCCACTAGGACTAGCCCACTTTCACGACACGACACGCTCCGGGTAGATAGTGCTCCGGCTAGTGGACTCCGGCTCGGAAATACGAGGTCTTCGTCATCTGCAACCGTATACACTAAATAGTAGTGTACTATGTAGTAGGTCTAAGGGGGTACAGTAGGTAAAACTTATAGATCCAATATTATATCGAGCTTGCTACCTATTGTTAGGTAGCTAACTAAAATACTGTATACTATGGTCGCACGGCTATCACCACGGTTATTACCACGGTTGGTACCTTTGCTAAGTACATAGTATGCGTGGAAGGTTTGTTCTTGGTGGCAAGAGGTAGGAAACTAGGTTGTTTGTCAAATGTGTTGACTGTGGTACACGTATAAGTAATATCTTGCAAGTACTGTGGTATAGATCGTATGATGGAAAACTGTGGCCTTTCGAGCAACATGCTAAAGGCAACAACAAAAATGCTTGATTATTACACTATATAGTATATAGATACTTACATAGTATTCATTAGATTTGGTTACAAGTGTTGCTACACTTAATAACAAAGAGTCACAAAATGGTAGTTATTAGACCTTTGCTATTATTCTACCTCTGTGCCTACGCTAGATAGTATTTAACTAACGAAGGGGGAAGTATTGCCATATTAGGATGTTATATTGGGTTGGTTACACTACTTGCTATCGATAAAACACTGGTTGCATGTGGGTATGTATGTATCTATGTAAGTACCTACATGTACGTAGTACGTAGGTAAGGTACACTACACTATGTAAATTTTATGGTCGGTCAATAACCAGTGTTATCATCATTTACAGGCACATGTAGATGGTGTACTTTACCTACATTTAATATGGTAGTAAGATGTAGTAAATGTAGGTACAATAGGGAAGTAGTACTTAGTGTAGTAGAGACGATTAGGTACCTCCTGGTAATCCCCACATACTAGGTGCATCCACAGATCTCTACTAGTGCGTGGGATGGCTTGACTGATTGAACAGCTCACAAGATAACCATCACATGTGTTTCGTGATGGATCATTATTTGTCTGCTTGGCTCCGATCTGCGCAAACACCTCGAGAGCCGGCTCGGTTTTTTTTCTACTGCAAACTCTGCGGATTCCAACATATTGAACCAATATATCGAGGCCGAGAGCATGCCCCTATCTAAACAATAGGCAGAAACCATCCCTTCAACTTCCCATGACACGGAACGCACTGTAAGGCCAACTGGTCCCCTCCCCCCGATATGCCTGACCATCCTGGCCCCTCAACAACAGCCGCCTATGAACATGCCTCGGACCACGATGACCGCCGCGAACTGAGGCTGCTCTCACGGTCTCCCCATCCGTACCATCACCGAACCGCGGAGCTGCTCGAGCCCTCTAGTAGCTATGGCGTCAGACAAAGCCCCCCGCCTACCGATAGTGGCACCGAAGCCGACGATGAGCACTTCCTCAAGGGTTTGCCCGCCCCGAGAAGGTTGCACAAGGGTTTACGTGGCCAGAACGACGTCTCCTCTGGCACATCTACTCCTTACCTCGCTACCTCGACACTCATCGACGAGCAAGGTAGACGACTCTCCCCCTTCGTCGCAAAGAAGGACACGCCGGTGTGGAATCGGGTATCCTCTCCCGCGGCAGACAAATGGGTAGACAAATGGAGGAGGAAGAGGGCAAGGGAAGCCGTTCGTCGCTTCACCGAGCTACTCATCATTGCTACCTTGGGCCTGTGTGTGTACACCAATGCCCAGGTCCAGCCCATCTTACAATGGTCAAGTCGCGGTAAATAATCACCTCTTCGTACTGCGCTAGTCACTATACTAGCCTGGCCTGGCACGAATAGCTAATCAGTATCAACGCAGAATTCCGTCACGCTGTGGGGGTTGTAACAGCGTTGATCACCTTATATCCGCTACGGCTGTTGCTTTGGGCCTATTGGCACCGTAACCCCTCGAGCAAACTACCCATCATGGTGCCCTCGACCTTCGATCCGGCACCCCTTTTCTACCCCCCGGCCATGACACTATTGGTTTCATCACTGATTGCCGTCGATAACCCGGCCGTGATCCTTCCTAATATTGTCCTCGCCCTCTGCTCCTTGCCTCGGGCCCTAATTCCTACGCTATCTCCTGTTGGCGAGGATGTTAGTTCTCTCCACTGGGTATTAACGTGTGCGCCTTTGATCACACCCCATGTTCTAAGCGACCTCACAAATGGGTTAAAAGGGAGCGGGAAGCCAGAAGCCTCGCCCACAGCCCTTTCTTCCGAAATATTAATCCTCCTCTATCCCTTGCACTGTAGCCTCCTCCGTGTGTTGCATAGTTTAACGACCACCAGTCTCCTGACAGCCGAGCTACAACTACTCTCCATCGGCCTCCTCAATATCCTCATGTTATCCTTCTCACCGCAAATCACTATCTTGAAGGCAATGCTCTGGGTGGGAGGCCTTGACATCTTAGTGTCCTGTAGTAACCCAATTTATTGGGGGATAGCACTTGCTCGTGTACCCAAATGGCGATTCAAGCGCCCGTCAAGTCCGAAGAAGCAAAGCGCTACTTTCCTTTCGACACTAATGTCGTGGCGGAGAATGAGACATGACCTATTCCATGCGCCCTTGGATAGTTCTTCTTGCAGTTCGTGCGAAGCTATTGATGATCTAGATGATACAGATGATCCTAGTGTCCAAACATCGAGAGGGCTCACTCGTGTGCGAACCATAGGTGCGGACGGTACTCCGACCGTCCACAATTGTGAGGTGAGTTCATTCTCAGGGGTCGATCATGTCCTAGAGAAAAAGGCGAAAACAGCCCAGACTCGTAGACACACTCTGCCGAGCACGGGTAGGCAGCGAAAACCGCAAACGCATACACCATCTGGCCGGAAAAAGCGATCGGCATCCCTCTCAATGAAGGCTTTTGTCTCGCTGTCTTATAAACAAGCAGTGTTACGGAAATGGATTTATGCTTCGTACGTATATATTTGCATCATCGGCGCCGTATTACTCCCTATCCCCATCGTTGGCGTCAAAAAGGTAGTCATGCGTGAAGCGTTGCATGGAGATGAGCCAGTCGGCTGGGCGTTAGGTTACCTATTAGGGGAAATCCAGTGGTTCAGGTGGCAGGTGGTCAGCCACAATCTGGGATGGTGGATTTGCCTTCCATTGAGGTTATCCCGAGGCACAGACCAACCCGTAAAGCACGGATGGGTCGAACACCTACGATCATCTTTTGGTGAGGCCAACACTCGCTTACTCCTCAGTGCCTACTGCATAGTCATCATCGCTATTGGCCTTATCATAGTCTTTAGCTTGTCGCCTGTCTGTGAGGTGGACACGCGTCGAAAAGTTTTTCATTTTATGATGGTCGCCATGTTCCTCCCGGCGACTTACGTTGACCCATGCTTCGTGGCTCTGGCACTTTCTATCGTCCTCGCTGCTTTTCTGCTCCTCGATCTACTGCGAGCAAGCCAGTTACCTCCTCTGTCCAAACCCCTTGCCCTTTTTTTAGCTCCTTATGTTGATGGACGGGATCTCAGGGGCCCCGTCGTTATCTCACATATTTTTCTCCTCATTGGGTGTGCCATCCCCCTCTGGTTGTCTCTCGGATCGCTTCCTAGGATCGGCCACGGTTACCTAAAAGGCTGGGATGTGCCTACCCGGGAGATTGCCATGGTGTCCGGTGTTGTGTGTGTAGGTTTAGGCGATGCGGCTGCTTCCCTAATTGGGCGGCGCTATGGACATCACAAGTGGCTCTGGGGCGGAGGGAAAAGCCTTGAAGGCAGTGCCGCTTTTGCTACGGCCGTGTTCATAGGTCTCATGGCCGCCCACACGTGGTTACGCCTAGGTGAGTGGGCCACCACGAACCGACACGCCGACACCTGGCAGATCACAATGCAGAAGACCGGCGCCTGTGCCAGCATGGCTAGTCTTACAGAAGCCGTTCTCACTGGCGGGAATGATAACGTCATCGTACCTATAGTCCTATGGACTTGTGTGAAGAGTCTGGGTGTTTAGGGTTGAAAAAACGACTGGAAACAAAACTAGGCGGGGCGGTGGTTATTAGACATGGGATAGGAAAAGAAAAGGGTGGTATTGACCCGGGTCTTTTGCATCGCTTGGCGTAACGGTAGGACACCAAAAAAGGCATTTTGATCAGTTGTGTAGAGGATTAGCGGGAAACATCTTTCGAATTCTCTTTTTTAATTCTCTTCAGGCAGATGGATTTTATGCAAGCCATCATGATGGATGGGCGGACAGCGGTGGCTCTGATATAGATACGTTACCGTTTTACCGGAAACAGACAGAGATGGGGCATGTAATGATGTGGGACAAGAGACGGATACGTCTAATAACGCTCATCAAGATACCATAACATTACTCTCGGTTTTCCCTATAGATATAGATCATACCATAGGTTTGCATGCAACCGGCGTAAAACTCGGGTAATACTTGATTGAATACATATGTGCTCGAAAGTATGCTTCGGTCTCATTACTCCTAGGTGCAGAGTCTAACCGCTAGTTTAGGCCCTGGAATAAACATCCTCTATCTCGATATCAAGTCCATCAACTAAACCCTCATGTAAGCAAGTTAACCACTCGATGAAATCCAAATCTCGGCAGTGAAATTCATAGTACAACAATTCATACATACGTTTATGCCAATAGCATCGGTTTGAATAATTAGACACCTAGATCCTAACAGTGGCTTGCAACCTATAGAACTACAATGCGTATTTTTCTACAGAGATATAAGTCGTCTTGATAATAGTGATCTTGTTCCTCCTAATATTCTAGAGGAACGGTTAGCTGGTTTATCGATGGAGGGCTGGTAGCTTGGATTCGCCTGCGCTGTCGGCCTCAGTATCACTGCTGTGGAAGGACTCACGCAGGCGATACATCAATCGAGGTATGTTGACTCCCATTAACCCACTGTTAACGTTATTACGAGCACTGGCTGCAACAACCTCGGGTCTTACTAGATATGCCTTGCCTGTTTGGCAAAAAAGGCGTTCATGTTGATGTAGCGGATGCACGAGCACGCCGAGGCGTCAGGGTAGCTCTGATGGCTAGAGCCCTTCCCTGGTATTGTAACCCTAAGTTGAGTGATCCCCGGGGATGACGCGTTGGTTTGACTTATAACAGTAAAACGACCCATTTTTTAACTCTCGCGTCATGACAACTAGAAATGAAGTAAAGTGCCCAAGCTAACTTAGGGAGTTATTACCTATGGGACTGAATCTTGAGGGTCGGGATGGGGACGGACTCGAACTACATTGATAAGAAATCCCGAAGGGGACATGACCCATTATCGCCATACTGGCTCGCCCATGCACTAACTGGTTGCAAGCCTTTGCTAATGGTATACGTAGTAGGCAGTAGATAGAGACAATTCATAGATGATGTTATCGACTTGGGATGGGTGCTTAGACGACGTGGCGTACCTGCAAAACTAACTACTACCTCAGACATGTGAAGACAGACTCACGACGAAAGCGACAGACAGACAGACAGACAGACAGACAGACAGACAGACATACGTTCATACATTCTTCTTCTTTTTCTTCCCTTCCATTCTTCTCTTTTCACAAGTGTGTTGTGCAATCTAATCTACTAATTAAATGGAAGGCATGCGGAGGAAACAGGGGCGCGCACGAACCTTTGCTCTTTTTCTCTACCATGTTACGATTGACTCCATGGGCACCACAATTACCAATCAACTAGGTTAGGTAACTTGGCAATACGACCATTATAAATAATGCCGGGATCTACTAGGATGCCGCTGTTTGCATGTTTGCATAGGCGTTGCATAGCGGACTGGCGGAGTTCAGCCATCCCGATCCAGCTAAATTCTAGATTGGTCGAGCACCTTC
The DNA here is from genome assembly GCA_037356035.1 of Xylaria sp. Z50. Lineage (NCBI taxonomy): Eukaryota > Fungi > Ascomycota > Sordariomycetes > Xylariales > Xylariaceae > Xylaria > Xylaria sp. Z50. The sequence goes on from JBAWJU010000104.1 coordinate 49,960, forward strand.
TCCATAGCCCTACGGCGGAGTTTTGAGGTAATTAGTAAGAATGAATGTCACTGAAGACGGAAAAAGATAAGTCGATAAGCATGGAACTTTCTTGGGCTACCTCACTTCAACCGTACCTCATCATTACCTATTTCATTTGGCCCCCCCTTCGGCCCTCTGAGGATTCTACCCAGTACATCGATACTTGTGTTCCCTACTAAGCTAAGTACCTGACCTGCTTAACCTACTTACCTATTTCCTATTCACTACTTATCGTAGAAGTGAGTCGCTTCATACCTGCCTACCAAAGGCAATAAATACCATGTCGAGTTATTGAACAGAGCACAGCGCTAGGCTACTACTAGCTTACCCGTCCCATTCCGGATGACTCAGTTGGTCTCTAGACTCTAGTTCTAGGGTTACTATCATATCCTATTTACTTAGGTACCTACAGTAGAAGGTTACAGTCGATACTGTAGTTAAAAAAATTATTAAAAAAAAAGAACAAAAGAGACGAAGAGGAAGAAGAAAGGCCAATAATAATAAAAAAGTCCTTGTCTGGTAAGATACATTACACAACAGCACATCACATCACATTTTGGTAGGCATTTTCTGGTCTAGCGCTGTAAGTCGAATACTTACCTCAGACAGCCTTCCTTATTCATCTACCTACATCCCTTGCCTCTTTCATTCCACTCAGCCGCGCATGCTGACGTATCTTGTTCAGGTGGCATTGGAATAGTACATACTTACAGGCCTCAGGTACCTCCTCTCTTATTAATTGGAGGGATCCACCTGGATGACTTCACCTTAATGATTAGGCAGCCAGCTCCAAGACAACCAAACCGCCGGCGGTATCATTCTCTATTGTCAACTTGCCTGTCCGCTCCGTATACATCCAGGTTTTGTTCTCGACTGAACTTTCCGCACAATCTCCATGATTGCGTCCGGGGCTGACGCTGCTGCCGCCGCCGCCGACTTACGCGCACTCGCCTGAAATTCACTGGCTAGTTATCCTTACTATCTACAGGTACTATCTATTAGCTACTACTATCTACGACCTACTGGTAGCTAGTCGCGTAGTAGTACCTAGCAGCACCGACACCGAGACATGGCTTCTTCGTTGGGGAAGACACCGAGAATTCTTGCATGTGTGCTTGTGAGGCCTCCTCTACAATCGTTTTCTTGACCTGTACACACTTCTCTCTGACTATCTGTCCGTCTCTGTCTTTTTCTCTATCTCTTCGTTGCCCCTTCTTCTATAATATATCTCTATACGTCTTCCCTTAAAACGCTTACCCCGTATACTAAGTCATAGCCTCATCTCCATAGTGTCAAAACCGCAAGATTAAATGTGATCGCCATACCCCCTGTTCGAACTGCGGTAAGAGGGGCCCCCCGCGACATATCACCTGTGCAAGTTAAGCTAACTCTCACTTCAATTATACAGTCAAGGTCAGCTCATGTGACAACCATACCAAACTAGACTTAACCGTGTTACCCAGGCAAATGTCGCGTGCACCCCGAGTACTCCCGCGCCTCCGCGTAAGCGCAGGCGACCTAATCAAGACTTGCAACAGAGACTCGCGCGCTGCGAAGAATTGCTTTCTGAGTACACCACAAACCCCCGCACTCCCCCCAATGACCTCACGAGTCGCGATGAGCCCTGGAGACCCATGGGCAGGCTAGTTATCGATGATGATGGCACCAAGTTCACCGACAGCCATGTCTGGGCTACTGTGCATCGAGAAGTAAGCGAGCGATTCTATGTTTATGCCGACTTCAACCCAAGAGCCTACCAAGGGCTGTGGCATCTTCTATAGATACTAATCTCGTCTTAGATCTCGGCCATGCGCGAAATCCTAGAAGACGATGAGATTGAGGATTACTGCACCCCTGCTGATGCTCGCACGCCTGAGCACCCCGAGAGCATAGTGCTGTCAGAGAGCACCGATGGTACCGTCGAGGACTACCGGCCATCTCCAGCCCACGCTTTTCGCCTGTGGCAGACGTTCCTTGAGAAAGTTAACCCGTTGACCAAGGTTATTCACGTACCCTCTGTACAACCCAAGCTGGTTGAAGCTACTACAGATCCTAGCTCCATTCCGAAGAATGTCGAGGCACTACTCTTCTCCATCTATATCATGGGCGTCACCGCCATGGACGAAAGGGAGTGCCAACAACAGTTAGGCTGCGCCAAAGAGGAAGCCTATCATCGCTTTTCTACGGGCTGTCGAATAGCCCTCATGCGCGTTGGTATACTAAAAACCTATGATCTCGTAGTCCTGCAAGCTTTAGTCCTATACTTTGTAAGTTTATCTAGCTTACCCAATCGTATTCCGATTTTAACAACCCCAGTTCTCGCTCTCAGGTCGTGTTGATCGCCATGCCGCTTGGATCCTCAACGGCGTCACCGTGAGGGTCGCGCAAAAGATGGGACTCCATCGGGACGGCGAGCTGCTCGGACTCCCCCCTTTCGAAACCGAGATGCGAAGGAGGATATGGTGGCAGATTATTCTAATCGATACTGTCTATGCGCTCATGTCCGGTCTCGGTCAGTCCCTTCTCCCACGGTCGTGGGATACCAAACAACCGCATAACATTCACGATGCGGATTTGTATCCCACTATGACAACACTGCAGCCGAGGAACGGTCCAACAGACATGATCTATTGCTTGGTATGCTACGAGATGGCTAAGATGATGATGGACACTCCAAATCTAGAATCCGTCATTCTAGGAAACGAAGTAAGTAGGCTAGTCGTCCACGCCCCTTTGTAGTACACGTTCAGACTAAAAGCTCATTGATGAGAACCCATTTCGTCACATCATCTCACCCTTACGTACTTCCCAAGCTTTTGGTCAATGTTACTGTACACAAACGAAATTAACTCCTGATACGTGATTAGGCCGGTCTTTCTGATATAGCCCCTCCTGAGGAGTTAGGAAAGGCGCGACGGCGCATCACCGAGTTAGACCAATCTATCGGTAACATTCTAGACAACTATTGTGACCCTTCAATGGGGCCTATACATGAGCTAGCGGCCGAAACACGGCATCTACTTATCTCAAAATGTGTGGAACTTATTTGCCCCGCAAATGAGCAGCCTGAGGCATGTGAACCCTAGGACACCGGGACTTCTTCTACCCCCTTTTCTCCCTTTTTCTATATGCATTGAGACTTCTTCATAGCCTTATTATCGAGGCCAAATCGGATTACGCTAAGCGTAGCCCCAGGACCAGGCTCCCTGCTCGCCCCTACCTGAATCACCTACTTGTATTATGGCCTCATTCTTAATGAGGGGTGAAATCATTGTGCTAATCTGATGGCCGTTGTAGTGGGGTACTGAAATTCATAGTTCCAAGGACAACCTATTCAAAATCTCGGTCGCCAGTTTAGAGACGGATTTGAGATTGTACCATAAGACAAAGTCGCAAGGGCAATTTTTATGGTTCAGTATGTGTGACGGTGGCCAACGAGAGAGACTACTTAGCGGGTGACTAACATTTGGCAACAGTGCTCATCCAATTTCAGGTCGAGATGTTGATATATATGACGGGTCAACTGAGCGAGCGAACGACGGGAAACCTCGTAGAGAGGGCATGGGCAGTCATCGAGGAGCACTATCGATTTCACAAAGAACTCGTCACACTCTCGCACAAAACGCATCTGGCGCTCGGGATTCTCGTGGTTCGGGCGTGGAAGGTGCGGGAGACGTTTTTACGGGAGACGACGGGATCGGTACCGACGTCGCCAGACTATATCGTCAAACTACGAGCGCTCTTGCCGTCGACAGAAGCGAAACAAACACGGGTGGATGAAGTAGTCGATGCCGCAGCCAGTGTCAATGTGGCCGCGAACAGAACAGCGGCACAGGGTCTTGGGATGCCATGGGATCAGATGCTCGGCTTCCTCGACGCAGGAGCCCTGGATTGGGATATGTTTGCAGGGAGCGGCGAAAACCTAGGCGTCAACCCGGCGGGCTACGGGATGGGCTTTGTAGGCCAACAAAGCAACGCATGGATGTAGTAATGTACCTAGATAAAACCGGGAATCCAGGGTTGGGTAAAATGGGAAAGGTAGGTGGATGGATGGGACGGACGGACTGGTGGGTGGGTAAAGAGACGGACTGTTCCTACTCTAGGAAACTAGAAATCGCTACTCATATGATGATACGGGTATCATGGTTCAACACGCGATGATGTTACTTTAGCGATTGTCGTAGCACACTACCTAGGTAGTACTACAATGTCTCATGTTTATGTTTATGTATGTATATGTGTGTGTGCGTGTATATGTATGTATGTTACGTATAGCAACCTAAAACATGCTGATGGTGGGATGATGAATTTACCTCCTATCTAGATTCTGTCAGGTCTTGTCCGGGTCTTGTCCAAAACTCATGTCCTAATAAAGCAAGCCCGGCTAGCTTACACTACGGGAACTACGACTTGCAATTACCTAGAGTGGAAATGGAGTCGATCCGCAAGTAAGGTTTCTATGTAGGTAGTCATATTTGCGCGAAGTACTACCTAAAGCTGTATGTGGAGAGAGATCAAGCAAATACGGACAAGTCTATTGGCCAATCCATGCTACAAATTCGGAACCGAAATCTCATTACGCAACCGAGCCCAAGACAACGGTTCCGTGCTGCAGCACGTGCTTCCTTTATTCTTTTTTTTTCTTCCTTTCCCTCTCATTTTATCGCGGTAGACCCCTCTATTATTGCCCAAGATACATACACACCTAGTATTAGGTACCCCGTGAGGAAGAGAGAGAGAGAGAGAGAGAGATAAACACAAAGATAGACAAGCAGCGGGCGTTCGACCACCCCGCGACGGACCACAACGGACATGGAGTACTAGCTAATGTGGGACCAATTCAATGTCTGCGTTTCGCGTACAAGCCTACCCACCTCCTCAAGAGGTAACATCTATACTAATCTATACTAATCTGTCAAAGCGGGTTGTTAACGGACCCGAGCACCGTCGACGGCCGCTTTTCCGCTATGACTTATCGGTCAACTAACTGCCGCGTTTCTCATGTCAGCCAACGAATTCGCAAAAAATCACCCTACCGCTCACTAGCGAGCAAGTTGTTATGGCTTTTCCGTTAGGTAGAGAATGTAATCTGGATTGGCGACAATTTTTTTAATTGTTTTGTCAGGGCTTTTTTTTTGTTTTTCTTCTTCTCCTTCTCCATAATTTTCCTACACCAAGTACTTATTTTATTACCATGATTCAATGGGGTAGGTACCGTAGATGGATATATGTATATAACTTGGCACAGCGCTCTTTCCCTCGATTCTTTTCACATTGAACATTATCCTATAAAGAATAATCACCATACGTCTCGTCCGTCTCCGGCCGATTCGCTTCTCCGTTTCACCCCTTCGACACGCATATCGCCGGCCCAGAGAACACCTAAGAATCACTATTACCACCACTTACCAACAACAGTATGTTCGGCCGAGCCAAGAAACAAGCTCCGGCAGCTACAGCTCAACCCCCGGATGCCAACATGAGCCAAGACGATATCAACAACAACACAGCCGAGCTTACGCCGGCACAGACGAACCATGAATACCCCACGGGACTGCGCCTCGCTTTAGTCCTCTCGTCTGTCTACATCTCCCTCTTCCTCGTCTCGCTCGATCGGCTAATTGTCACTACCGCTATTCCCGCCATCACCAACGAATTCGACTCGCTTCCCGACGTCGGCTGGTATGGCTCCGCCTATCTTTTGACGTCGTGTGCCTTTCAGCTGCTATTTGGCAAGTTGTACCGCTTCTACCCCATTCGTGCCGTCTATGCTATCTCCGTCGTCTTGTTCGAGGTCGGGTCTGCGCTGTGTGGCGCCGCCCCGAACTCGATCGCCTTTATTTTCGGCAGGGCCATTCAGGGTGTCGGTTCCGCGGGCATCTTCGCCGGCGGCATCGTCGTCATTGTCTATGCCGTGCCCTTACACAAGCGGCCTTTCTGGCAGGGCATGGCCGGTGCCGTCTTTGGTGTTTCTTCCATTCTCGGGCCCCTCGTTGGCGGCGCATTCACGTCTAACGTGACTTGGCGTTGGTGTTTCTACATCAATCTCCCCTTTGGAGGTGTTGCCTTGGCTATTATCTTGTTTCTCCTGCGCATTCCTGACCGGGAAGAGACTAAGGCGTCTACCAAAACGAAGCTCTCGCAGCTAGATGCACCCGGGACTATCGCTCTGCTGCCCGCCGTTGTATCTATCCTCCTTGCTTTAGAATGGGGTGGTTTAACATACGCCGTACGTCTCCCTCCCTTCTAATCCCCTACTTTCTGTCATGTTCACTAACTTTGCAAAGTGGAATGACCGCCGTGTCATAGCTTTGTTAACCCTCGGTATTTTCTTGGGGATTGTATTTATCCTAGTCCAAGCATTTATGCCCAAGACAGCCACTATCCCCCCGCGGATATTCAAGCAACGATCTATCTTGGCCGGCTTCTGGACCACCATCGTTCTTGGGTCCCAAATGATGATCTTCGGTTGGTCACCATTCAAGCTCCTCTCCTCTACTCCATGCTCACTAGATAAATTACGTAGTCTATTTCCTTCCCATTTGGTTCCAGGCTATTCAAGGTGTATCCGCCGTGAACTCTGGGATTCGGTTGCTCCCCACCACATTGTCTGTCGTCGTCGCCTCTATCTCTAACGGCATTTTCATCACTAAGATCGGCTACTACACCCCAACGTAGGTACACCGTCCTGTCCGTTTAATGCTATATATCTAACAAAACCATCACATAGTATGATTGCCGGTACAGCTATTTGCACTATCGGTGGTGGTTTACTTACCACCTTACAACTCGACACAGGGATGTCCAAATGGATTGGCTACCAGGTGCTTTATGGGGTACGTAACTACATATATATGCATTTTATCTTTTTTTTTCTTCCCCTTCTCCCCTCACCTCGTATTTTCAAAGTCACTGGTCATGGGTCTACATCTTTTATTTACGACACGAATGCTTCTAAAGCATTTGCGCGACTGCGTATAGACTAACAGTTTTTACCGACACAGTTTGGCCAAGGTCTTTGCTTTCAAGCTCCGAATCTAGCAGCGCAAACAGTCCTCCCAAAAGCTGACGTGTCCATCGGAGCGTCACTAATGTTCTTCAGCCAAATCTTGGGCGGCGCCATCTTCATTTCCGTTGGCCAGAACGTACTTAATAACCAGCTGTTGCAAAGACTTGCCGGCCTGCCAGGCTTCTCACCCGCTCTCATTCAGTCAGGTGGTGCTACGACCTTGATCGATTCATTCCCTACCGAGTATCGCCATGATGTTTTGGTAGCGTATAACGAGTCCCTACGAACGGTCTTTAGAGTTGGTCTCGTTCTAGCCGCCCTATCCGTCATTGGCGCCGCCTTCATGGAGTGGAGGAGTGTAAAGAAGGAGGTACCAAATACCACCGCCGCCGAGGATGTCGAGAAAGGTGCCGCCGACACCGCCGACAGCAAGTCCGACGGGGAAACGCTAGCAGCTGGATCTACGCATCAGGCCGACGAGAAGACGGTGCCGTCCGCGAGTGGTGCTCTCAAAGAGACACATAGACCGTCACTCGAAAAATAATCGCATACGGTGCTTCTCAGCAGCCAGCTCAGCTCAATCTAGTAATATTAACCGTTTAGGCATTTTTCGGCGTTAAGGTTGTTAAATCAGTGTATATATACCCCGGGGTTTGGTCTTCGGGTTATCGATTCCCCTCAGCTACACGAGTCGACTTACATAGATAAGCACTATGTACATGGTAAACGTGGAGAAAGAAGATTAGTAGGGGCTCCAATATAGCTATATAAAATAGTATCTAGATTCGAGTCTACGTGACGAGGTAATAATAAAAATGCATACATATTCATAACGAGCCCTTCAGAGTTGTTATTGCCCTCTCTAATTGTGTACTCGCTCTCCATCGAAGGTATATCGAAATGGATCCTAGACTATGTGCGAAAGCTTCTCAGAGCCCTTCAATAATTCGTGTCGGATATTTCCCAAGCACCACATCCCCACGAACATTATCATTCGATCACGACAGCTTACCACCTGTCCATCTGACCTGATCCAGTTCCATTTTGTCTAGTCTACAGGGAAAACAAAGTGGTCTATCTACCCGAGGTACTGGAACGTTACTGACTAGTTCGATCGCTTCGAAATTCTTCAATGTACTCTCCATGCCATTTATGTAGCAAGGCTTACCTCTTCTCGCGAAGGGGGGCTATTATCACAACAACTACCCAAAACAAGGTCAGGCCAGCGTCTTTATTTTAAACAGACCCCTGTCTTACTCCCAAACAAAAAAAGGCGACTATCAATCCCTCGCCAACGCGCTCTACCCGAAACAACAATATGAGTACCACAACATGGTGGAACAGTAGGCACATAGTAGGCGCGGCCTCTCTTAGGCGATACCCTGGTTATCGCGAGTCTCGCAAGCGTGGCCGATATTAAAAAGGAGCCTCATCGCGCTAAAGAAGCCAAGAGAGCTCAGATCAACAGACGGTCATTCTCACCTACATACTACCTACTTCTAGATCACTCACTTTCTTCGGCCAGGCTCCCAGCAACAAGCAGGATTAGTATCTCCTTTTAATATATTTACCTATTTATACTGCCCCGGGTGCCTCCACTACCCGCGTATCTAAATCTGGGACGGAAAACTTAGACTCTCTAGTGTGGCTCGGTTATTAACCCACTTCGACTTCTCGCCCACTTTTCTATCCCCTACACCTAGTACTCCACACGCTCACCTGACTTGACGTCGGCAAAGCGACACCCCTTTTCCAACTACAGCAGTAGTTAGTCGAGCCTCCCAAAAAAAAACACCAAGACGAAAAACAACATAGGAAAACAAGAAGGAAAATGGAATACCCGCAAACCAAAGTCCACTACGACAGTGACTGGACGGCAATGTACGTCGTGCTAGCCGCCATACCCATCGTATTCATCGCAGTGGCGATATACACGCAATGGCGGGCCGGCATGAGAGGGAAGAGGGAGTACCACCACGAGAGCGTGAGGTGAAAAACTCAAAACTCTCTCTCACCCTATCAATCAGAGATCTCACATAAACCACCCCCGCGCTCTTTATTTTCTACTTTCTCTTCACCTAGCCGCGGGCTGGGTCCAGACATTCTCGTTTGCGTTAAAAATAAACAAACGCACAATCAACTACCCAAGCAATCAATCGCATTTCCTCTCCCTTAGTGTCATTTTACCATCATTCGACGCCATCATACCATCTGTCGTGATACAACCCAACCTCAACACGGCGAGGGCCGTAGTAGAAGAGCATGGACCACATCAACATCAACGATACATATACATATATGCATAATAATCGAAGAAACGGAGCATTTCAGCATTTCTCCTGGAGAGACAAAAAACACCTATCGAACACCCTGTACATTTTCCTAGGAAGGAGTACCTTCCCACAGCACTCTATTCACATCAGGATAAAGTGAAGGGTATCGTTGTATTAAAATCCTGTAGGAATAAGACAGAATATGATAAGAGCGAGCTGCAGAGAAAGAGAAAGGGAGAGATAATGTGTATGGGCAGCGATAACGCTGTGGTCACAACGTCAAAGTTATTGCCAGTATTTCGAGATAAGCGGACCCGGTCAAGATGGTTCGTAGTCCTACCAATATGGCTCCTTTCGCCCTAGAGCTAGATAAGAAAGGAAAGAAGAAAAAAAAGATATTCTATAATTCATGGCAATCTCAAAAATGAAGGATACCAGGATGCTCGTATACGAAAAGTCTAGGCCAGCCGTAATATATGAACAGCCGCTCTGAATCCCTCAAATTCACATGGTTCGAATCACATAGTAAAGACAAATTAGAGGCATATACAGGTTCCAGGTTTTATTAACTCAGGTAGTCCTAAATTCAGTACCGAATATACTGTATCCGACAATAGTCAAAACCTCCATGTTTCCCCGTGGGCGTGGGACCCTTGTAAGGTGCTTTTTTTCACAACGGAAAAGAGAGGGTGCGAACCAGTTAGAGATTCATGTCTGATTGGATTCCGAAACGCCAGTCCCCGTCCTCGAATAACAAAGAAATGCTGTTTAGTGCGGTTGGGTCCATCTGCATGATGATAATGAAGCAAACATATACGCCAAATAATTCCAAACGGGGTATCGAGAAGTGTTTAAACGACTAGAGTCATCGAAAGAGAATTCAACATGAAACTCGCTATTTCGGAAGATGCCCCGTGGGCTCGGGTGGCTGAGGTTGAGCAGTCCCCTTCGCCTTCCTAGCCGAGCTGCGATACACATCAATTCAACGTCGGTATGAGATTGCGAAAAACAATAGGAATGAGAAAGGAACAACCTTTCTATAACGGTTTACCGATGATCGTCCTTGGGTTGCCATAAACGGGCGCCTTGACTTATGCTGATACCAAAGCCTATACCCACGGCCACACCGACCACCAAAAGTACAATGGCAATTTTGACTGCGATCTGAGCCGGCTTGCTGAGGCGAGCCAACCAATTACAAGATCGATTTTTCCGCTTGGCGGCAAGGGCCTTCTGTCTCCAATGAGCTTGGCCGGGCCAGACACTACTATCTGAATGATCCCGATTTGCACTCATAGACGCTCCTCTAAGATGTTCCTGGGACTGTGCGGGCTTCATCGCCTCAGTATCAACGTCAAAGCCATTGATAGTGTGTGCAGAAGTCGGCGTTGATGGTGTCGAATCTCCATGGCTTCCGAAGCCTGCGTCCGAATTTCTTCCGTGAGTAGAGCGGTTGCTGGGCGTCGGGGTAATTTCTTTCGCGGATACGATCATGTGGGGAGGCTTAGGCGCCTCACCCTCAGCGGAAGTGAACATGATTGCCTGGCCTGTGGCAATACAGGTGAAGAGAGGAGACGAGATAGGGGTGGTCTAAATTTCGGGACTGAGAGATCGATGGAAAACCTAAGAGATACGCGGGCGAGGAGTTGCTGTCTTTTCTGAACTGCGAGACAAGCAGTGGAAATGGGGATTCGCGTCAAGCTACCAGCAACGATGAGCGAGGAGAAAAAAAGCAAAGTCTGCAACCCAAGAGAATCAGTATAGGACTGGTGTGTGCAAGGCAACAGCCCGAAGACACAGGTAAGATACAGTGGTAGTGAGGGAGGTTGAACCCACCAAACGAAGAATTTGCAGTCGCTTGCCCCCACGAGAGCGTGTTTGATGCGGGAAGCTACGAGGGTTGGATATCGCTATTGCTGCAGTAATTTGATATACCACCAACAAGAAAATAAGTAGGTACAGTACTGCAGCAGCCCTGAAACGCGGTCGTCCTTTGACGTGAGGGTGTATCGAGGGTGTAATGGCGGGTACCTGTCAACCAGGAACAAACCCTAAAGGGAAGAGAGGGTGGCTACACAATCAATTACTCGCAACTGTCGCAGGGCGTAATTTTTCTCTCCTTCGGGTTGACTAGGGCAATAATATGCAATAGTAATAGTTTTGAGCTATCTCTAGAAGTTGGGGTTGGGGTCAGTTGTTGTGGTGTACTAACGGAGATAAGAGGGTGCGGAGTAGAAGGCGGAGGAAAGACTAGTTGTTGAAGATAGCATGACGGTATAGGGAGAAGCCTAGGTGATATAGGTATTGACCTGGATATAGGCGCAGAATTCGAAAAACTCTAGATACGACTGGAGCAAACTCACCCACATGATGACACCAGATCCGGGACAAGAGGCACACACACGAGTGTGCACGGAGGCCGTACGGACCCTAATCGAGGCTATGCAGTGTCGTGCCTTACGAAGGTTCAATGTAATTTCTTGCCCCTACATTAGACCCGAGGGATGGGAGTCATTGTCGTTCAGCACAATGGACAATTACTTGGAGGAGGCAGAGAGGAGGAGGGGAGCAGGAAAGCGAGAAGTTGATTTCAAGCTGGGTTGGTTCCAAGCACATCGCACGTCTTGAATTTAGCCAAGGGACCAGACACGGGAAGCCCCATGTCGCTACAACCCCCGGTTACCTATACTTGTATGGCCATATGCCCAGGCCTGCTGCAGGTACCTTTAGCTTGCTTGGCAAGTTGCTTAGCAGGTTGCTCGCTGTGTTAGGTCTGTGCTGGGTCCGTGCTAGGAGGCTGCTAGCAGGGGTTCACAGCTACTAGTAGAGCATACACTAGGGAGTGAGTATGTGGTACGAATATGCACATAGAGTTTGCGTAGGTTAATAATAGTAGCAGCAGGTACACAATACATATTCACCTAAGTGGACTGCATGAAGAGAGGCTCAAGCCCCTTACAAAATTCAAGCAATCAGAGCCTAGAAAATTGGTGGGGCGGGTCCAGAAAAGGCAATGCCCCCTAAAAGCAAGCCCCTATCTACTAAATACGTATACTACTAGTGCCACATTAGGTAAGTACATAGTAGGTAGGTGGTGTACATAAGTTACCACTACAGTACAATAAGCATCACGAGCGAGTACGATCACGAGAAACTATGAGCATTGTGATGGTACGAATTAAGGTTGCAGCCTGTCAGATGCTTCGCAATCCAGTAGACTTTTCTCCAATGCTCGAAACTTAATCATGTCTCTCCTCCCGCCCCCCCTTCGTGCATTTTCAACATGATGTGTGTCCGGAAACATCTTGTCTCATTCTTACAGGGTAGTTCTTCAACGCCAAGGCACCTGTTCGGGTTCCCTTTAATCTTCTCTCTCCCTCTCTAATTTTTTCACTAAAAAAACACATAAATAAAACCCCAATGGTATTTATCTCTATGGAGGTCCGGTGGCACAATCTACGCACATTAGGGTTGTACAATAGTGTGACTTCCATTATTACCTACCATCGGATCCCAACAAATTCTACTGGCTACAGGGTAAGTGCTAGATATATTATACTACATAATACTGTAGTTTATTTGCCAACCGGAGACTACCAAAGTTTGTGGCTCGTGCCGGAGGCTTCATCCCTTCCGTCCCAAGTTCACCTTTTGCCAATTCCGTTCACCCCTGTTTCTCTTTCCGGACGTATTAGCATGGATGAGCACCGGTGTCTCACCGAGATCTCAACTCTGCCCAACCGACCCCCCCACGACAACGGCATTCCTCGGCGAATCTGCGAGAACTGGGACCATGTGGTGTAACACTTATTGTGCCACGCTTGTACATACGGATTGTCTATGTCGGTGCAAGTATATTCATCTCAGTACATGATATAGATCTAGAGAGTTGCGCATCACAATGAGCTCTAGGGCAAGGCGCCAATCAGTTTCCGGATTTATATTATTCCTTGATTATGACTGGGAAATAGTGATAGGCATTATCAACGTTTGTGCGTACACTTGAATGGCCATGAAGGATGAACCTAAGCACAAGCAGCTTAAGAGCAAGATAGTAGTCGAGTCAATGTGATGATTACTAAGGCTCGAAGTGAGTCAACCAGGCTTTACCATATAACCTAATGTACGGAGTATTGATCCCTTGATTTAATAGAGCGGGTCAGTCGACCTACCATGTTACATAGGTACTCGTATGGTGTCCAGTTCTTTCACTGAGCCCACGACGGTGATGGTGAGGCAGGCGGCCAACTCCCTGTCCCGCACTCGAAAAGAGACTCGATCTGATTATTAGAAGTTCGACAGATACTTTCCTTCTTTCCATATAAACTCCTCCAAAAAATCCATGTATTAAGATCATATTCTGGTCTTGCGAGAGAACGTAGCACGAGATGATACTGATAAGTATCCATGCTCCAATCGAAACCGATGAACAGGCCATTCTCGCCGCTTTATTCGATGTTGGCATCACTCTATGGCATGTCGATATCGACATATAGAGCAAGGAACACCAAGCTCTGCTTCAACAGGTACAAGTACGCGGGACCCGAGAGATTACCAATTGATTCTTAGATCTCTCTTCCACCCCGAGTAGCACGCATTTGCCAGTGAATCCCCAGGTCTTATGTGATTGTGAAAGCCCAGATCTCGGGTCGATATTTGGTGGTCATCGCTCGATTAGAAAGACTGGTAATTATAATACTGTTCTCTGGTTACTACTGATGGACACGAGCAATACAGGCAACCAACTATATGTCGGGTGGTTCACTCCAACCGGTATGATAATTGTATAGAATTGGGCCGGCGGTTGATTAAAGATGAATATAGAAGTTGGCAGGCGATATGTTATTGCAGTTGCGACCAGAGTGTGACCGTATGAGACTTCATGGGAGGGTAAGACCAGGGGAAACACCGTTCCTATCATCCCAAGCATACCTGCCATGATGATTTAAGAACTTGGAAGGATGCACGCACGAACTCCTCTCCCCCATAATCCAACTCGCATCGTCCGATCGCCTATCTCTACTTATCATACTAGACTCTGACGTCTATCATACTTCATATTTGACCCTTCATCGCTCCGACTTTAGATCTTGTACTACTCTCCATTCTCAGAAAGACTGTCAACAAAATAACTATCCTCCTCCCATCTAGCTTTCAGGGGAGAATTCACCATGAAGTTTATTATTCCGTGTGTCGAAATGGGGATCGTTGGAATTCTACTTCTCACTTCTACCGCAGTCCTGGGAAACCCGCGCCTTTCTTCTCCTGATATCAGCCAAGCAGGCGACGCCATGGTCTTCTCCCGTATTCTTGAGAAAAGAGACGCCTATACATGCTACGGTGTACGCTCCTCCTCCGACTATGTGGGCGGATCCTTTCCGACGGACGGCCAGACTAACGCGTAGGTAGAGCAACGCAATCGCCACGGACTGTCAGGCTGCACTCGATCAGCTCCGGCCGCTTGAAGACCAAAACTTCGAGGTCTATTCGGGCATCTGTCTAAATTGGTCCCAGGATACTTGTAACGTCCGGTTCTGCGCTCAGCCCTACGTCGCAAAGACTGTCAACCGAACCGCCTCGTGGATTTATCGATGGGCGGGTAGTGCACTCATGGGGTGTATCCAGGGGGGACAGTACGCCGTCATGGGCGACTCCCTCAATCTCAACGGCAATGGGGGCACGTACCGCCTACATGTTGAGCAAGCTACTCCTAGGCATGGCTAAGGTTTCTATCCCTTGGTGAATGCAATGCGACGGTTAGCAAGAGTTAGGAACTATAGCTGGGTTGTATCCACAGAGTCTATAATCCTTGTGGTAAAGGATTGGTAACGACAATGTTAAACTGATGTTGGTGGTATTCTACCTATTCATAAATCTCTTGAAAAATGTATTATTACCCCGCGTATATGGCAATGGGGTGTTTGTTGCTAGCGGCAGTGGGCGATATGGAGGCCTGACCTTACCTTTCGTATAATAAATATAAGTAAACATAGGTATACTGCCATCCTCCCTATTTGGAATGTTGGTACTTGTCTTGTAGATGGTACCTAGGACAGGCTTGGAATTACATGTTAATACTAGTTACACAGGCCATCTACAAGACCTAACCACAGGTGATGGTGTGATGGTGCCTTTGGTATGTTGTCCTACAACAAACGTACAGTTTTTCAACCTTTGTGGCATCACCAGCACAGGAAGTAAAAAGTCCGTGTCACATTGGAGATTCAGGTACAACTATAAAGAGGTTTTTTTTAACAAGGCCTACCTCTAATTGTGTGTATTTGTTCTACGGAGAGTATGTATTTTCTGAGTGGAATACATGCGTTAGACAGCATTAGGCCCGATATCTATCTCCATTGATACACATTCTACGACAAACATATGTGCCTCTTCATGATAGACAGGTTAAATAGGTGCCTTAGATCGTTCTTTCTTCTTATGCCATCCAATAACCACTCCTTTAGCAAGTGTCTACCCGGCCTACTTTATTCGCTTGTGTATCAGGGACATAGGGAAGTAGCTACCGGTGAGCCCTCGAAGTCATCTAGCGTACCTGAACAGACCACTTCCATCCTTGTGAATTTCTGATATTATTCTTTTTATTGTTGTTGTTGCCATTTTTTGTTTAGTAGAATACAGCCAGTTACGGGACACTCGAGCAACCGTTGCCCCTTCCAGATCCGGGCAACATCGATATTGAACAACCCACCCTTTGACACTAGGTAGCATTCACCTCGAGGCATTCACCATATATCTCGGATACAATATAAACCACCCGGCTAGCAACTTACCTAGTGCAACACTTCTTTCCGCTACCACACTTCAACCTCAAGCAACCATATCTCTCACCTGCAATCGTCAATCCAACTTCTCGAATCTCCAATCGATATTCGATTTTCTAGGAAGAGCGCAATCTAATTCACATAAACCTGCGTCTCTAAAGAAATCACAATGAACGCTAGAGCTCTGAGAACCATCGTTGCCTGCCTTGCTGCCTTACTTGGCATGGCATTGGCAACTTCGGTCGACAGTGTTGTCTCGCCCCAACACATTCATCACCATCACCATCGCGGCTTCGATCAACCCCACGAATTTCTCGCACCACCTGGTTCGCAGCCCCAGCAAGGACGCGTTCTCAAATCTCCAGATGGCCCTGTCTATCGCTGCCATGATCCCCACCCCGAGATATTTGTAAGTACTACCCTGTATAGTATTTGTTAATCAACCTAACTCTCCTGCTCTCAACCGACACATGATCCCACCTCTTTGCTCTATGGACCCTCCCTTCTCCCTCCAGAACTGCGCAGTTAATTCCACCGAAAACTCTTGTACTCCCGAGCACCGACCTATATTACGTATAGTGATCTTGGGTTAACATGACCACCTTATGTGATAGGGCCCTGCACCCCCTGTTGAGGATTGTAACGACGTGATCAAACAGTTTGCCGCTCTCACAACGGATATACACCTTAAGCTTGTCGAAGGCTGCTACCAGATTGTGTCAGGCAACTGCACTGGTCTGGTGTGCCCGCAGCGTCTAGGCGAGTCCACCGTCTCAGGAGCTGTTACAGCCCAGTACATGGCATCGCCTGTGCGTGATGAGTGTATTGCCAAAGGACAACGAGGATGGTGGATCGATGGCCAGGGCTTGGGCGTTGGTGTCTATTTGACCTAGGGGAACTCATTTGCAAAGGGTTGATTATAAACCCCCAGTGCTTTTAGGAACAAGCTAAGGGATTCTCACCAGAGGTGACGTGATATGCGACGGAACTCAGAGGAAGATACGCACCGGGAAGTTGAAAGTGAAAATCACACGGAGGTCTTCGGATATTTCAATAGTTCATTGATCAAGCTCAGAATACATCATTGATGATCTGCTCCTTTAGAGGATACAATCAAAGATTCTCCCGCAAAACCCTACCGCGCCTTTTTAGTTCGGAGTTAGCGATGTTCAAGTACCTTCACTCTGGATAATGAAGGTGATGGTGGTAGGGGAGTCTAAAGCAGTGACCACACCGTTAGAAAACCCCTATCATTTCCTTTGTAGTCCCCGAGCTGGAAATCACAACCCGTCTGGTGCCCCAGAGAGTGGTTCCAAATGTTGCACACATGTGATGTGTGAGAGGGCGCAAACCTGCATAATACTTACTGTATTCTCTTCTTCATTATGATATGATAGTACTGTTGTACCCTGGGATACGTTGGTCTTCTAGGGGACTACAAGAATAAGTATCTTTCTCCCATATTAAAGCTCATACCTAGCTACTTAGTTAGTGCCTGCCTGAGACTTGGGTTTCCTTCCCTCAGCTTCCACTTACTATGTATTAGGTACTTATCTAGGTACTAGGTACATTTACAGGGTACAGAGATACATCCTGAAGGGCTAGTCTCGCCTATCCTTGTTACCCCACAGCAACTGGGTCCAATTGGGTTGTTACTGATCGTCACCCAAACAAACAAAATAAGAGGGCTATGTAGGTACACTATTGGCGATATCATACCAACCTCAGGTCTTAGCCTAGTACAAGACAAGCCCAAAAGACTGGCCTCTCTCATAGAGTAAATGACAAATACGCAGAATACAAACCATGGTACGTAAAGCAGCACCACTTCTAATGTCGGAAAGGCAACAAATGGCCTGACCGGGTATCCATCATGCCATTGTCTCCCTCCACTTTCCTTCATATCAACTAAATCTCTTTGTTTCCGCTCTTCAGAATAAAGACGGATGCTACACGTACATACACATGCAGCGGCCACGCGACGCCGATCTCTTTGAGGATTTTTGTAAGGATAAGCTGCCCGACGACGAGATCTATGTGCCGCCACATCACCAGCCTATCAACCCCGAAGACGAGGATGACGTTGTGCCCGATCAGCATGCCGCCTTCGGCATCCAGAAGGCTACCCAACGCGACAAGGAACCCGCCTGGAAAGACCTCAATCTCGCTGAACTCATGAAGAAGGGTCCGGCGCCCGGTCGTGTTGGGGCCGCCGGTGGTGCAGGCCGGAATCCGTACAAGGGGTTGCCGAGGTGAAGACACACTTATACACATATATGCGTGTGACCTGTCATGTCCGCTTTGGTCGGTACTTAAAGATATAAACGGAGTTTGCGGCTTGAGTTGGCGCTGGTTCACAAAGGTTGATAGAGGCAAGGGAATGAGTCTTGAAGCACTGGGGTTTGGTGAATTTGTTTTTTTACACCTGTAATGCTCTGCGCGGACAAGACTTGAACATGGCCGCCATACATAAATTGTTATAGACGTAATATTGTGCCCGTGAATATAAATATCGCGTGACCTGAGAACACCAGAACGCCGCCACCTATCCGAAGACGCCTCGCCATGCTATATTCTTAATCAATAGATAACCCCTCTTCCCATTATAGGCCCCTAGTCTACGTAGTATACAGCCGCAAGGCGGTGTTAACCCTTGCCTAGGAAACTCTCGCGCTCCATGACTTCGGGCGCAAACTTGACAAGGAATACGGTGCGGCCAGGCCACATCTCACCCTCCTCCTGCTTGCCGACGCTGTGAGCGGTGACGCGAGCGGGGAAGGCCGAGCCGTCGCAGACGCCCTCGATGATGCCCGCGACGTAGGCGGCGCAATTCAGCTGGCTCATATCGCGGGGGACGCTGATGTAGCGATTGACGAGCGGCTCGTTGTCGATGATCATGTATTCGTCGGGCTTGGACGGGTCCGACGACTTCTCGAGGCCATCCGCTACCTGCCCGAAGAGGTGCTGCCACACGTTGATCTTGATGAAGTGCAGCAGTGTGATGATAGTGAGGGGTCGTGTCTGCGTCCGTGCCGGTTCACGATAGAGGAGGAGATCGAGGAGTTTCAAGCCGATCGGGTGTCCTTGTACGTTGAGTCTGGCGGAGGCAATAAATCGTGTTAGATATGGAGTCTTGTGTGTAAAACTTGGGTCCATAGACCTGTTTGGTTCATGCAAGGCCTAATGGTGGGGGGGGGGGGCGGCAGGGCAGAAATAGCTCACCTCTTTTCGAGATCTTGGATACTCTCGATCTTCTTCGAGGCGTAGCTCACCATCTCGGAGAAGAGGTACGCGAAGCTTGCGCCGCTGAGCTCGGCTGCCTTGGCCCTATTTAACGGTCGGTGGTATATCGTCTTGCCATTTGTCGGATAGCGCAGCCCCGACTCCTCTTTGCCGCCGCCTCGGGGCGCTTGGAGATTGGACATCGTGTCTCCCCGTTTCGTAATCTTAGGGATTTATATGATGCGGGTTGTCGCTGGGTTTCCAATCGAGTCGCCTGGAATTATTGCTGGATTTGTAGATGAGGCCGGCTAGTTGATGTCTGGGGTAGCTGTGAGAGTTCCGATCAGACACCAAATGCTTATTATTGGCGTAGAGCTGTCTTGTGTGGGTCCCATTGCCTAGTTCTATTATCGCTGTGCAGATACCTACTTGGTTTGGGCCCCTAGCAATACTTGTCCATCAGCCCAGAACAAGTAGAGAAGCTTCAATGTTAGGTACTAATGTTAGGTACCAAATACTTAACAGGAGCTTAAATTGGTATATGTAGTCCAAAAGAAGGAGGGTAAATGTGTTGTATTAGGTTAAGTTTCTAGGCTACCTATTGCAGTGAGAGGGGCCACCTAACTGTAGTCTATTATATATGCCACACCGAGCTAAATTAATTCTATATGTCCAAGTTACCGCGCGCTCGCTATGTTCCAAGTTTTGAATCGATGATATACGTGTTGGTATTATTTAATTCCTCTTTCCCCTCCTTGGCTATGCTTGGGGTTCAGACGACCCGGTGTTCGCACCAGATACACCATGAGCGGCATGGCCTCTAAGATAATCCTCCGACTCACCAATCAGCTTGCCCCCCGCTTCCCACCTCTGCAGACGCTCGGCGCGTCGCTGATTGCTGAGCTTCATAAGTGCAGGCCAGTAGATAGAGTGCTCGTATTCGAAAGGCAATTGGCCACCTTTGATATCTGTCACCAGTTGTTCTGGAGTCACATATTGTGTCATGTCCTCGTTAAATTTCAGTTTCTCCTTGGTCAAGGGATCGATGAAAGGGGTAATCAACTTGAAGAAGCCCCAAACAACCCATGGAACTGTTTCCCCTTTTCTTAGCTTAAACCATATGCTGATGGTGGAGTCCCCTCTTACCGTTGACGATGAGTGCCCGCCCCAATCTCTCAGGATAATGTGCCTGGAGAATGTGTAGAACCTCACGGCCCTGGCCAATACCAGGAGCAGTGTTCGTACGCTTTGTGCCGGTCTTGAAGTCAATAAGCAGGCAGATCTTTTCTTGCTCAGCGGGAATGAGGTCGATGACACGCTCTAGCATGAAGACCATGTGCTGCACTTGTCGGGGAGTGACCTCGGTGTTCTGACGTCCTGGGTTGAGGTAATGGCATGGACGACCTTGCTTATCGAAACCAACAATGACCTGTTTTCCGGTCTCGTTCTCCGGCCCAATGTGATCCGCGGTCAAGTCCTCGACGCCATACTCCCTTCGCCAAGTCAGTGTTTCGAGTAGACGCTTCTCAGCCTCGTTCTGGTCCCATTTGGTAGCGCGAAGATATCTTAAGAGACACTCTTTCGTAAGCCATATCTTTTCATTGTCAGTCAGTGGTCCATTTTTGCCCTTGGCCGATGGGACCTCCGCCCAGCCCTTTGCTCTCTCGAGAAGCCAATCATACTTGGTTTGCTCCTGAGATGTGAGAGGAGGGCTTGTAATAGGGGTACTGCTTGCTGGAGGAGTCTCTAGAGGAACTGAGAATGGACCATCTTTCTTCTCATCGAACACTGGCACGCCCGAGGGTGGTGTCGATGTACTAACAGCAGCCATTGAAAATAAGGATAGCGACGACGCCAAGAACAAGTTGAGAGAACACAATCAAGTGTGACAACGGTGCAAACAAATTAAAATAAAAGCCAGTTCGCACGTATGGAGGAATGGAATGTTGTACTTCAATGGTGTCTGTGTAATCATGGAGGTGTAATCAATCAGCGTATTCGGATCTGTCGAAATTACGCCAATCGAAATTTAGACTTGGCGGGAGTTAGACTAGGTGCCTACAGAACCACTAGAGGTACACACAGTGGGCTGCATATGTATGTATCCCTGGCAGGCTGGACAGATAGTACATGCTACCTTCAAAGTTACCTACATGTAGGTAGATGCTACTACCAATTGATGTAATGTAATGTAGGTATGTTGGTCTCTCTATATACTAGGCAAATAGGGACATGTATCTATCTACCTCTTGCAAGGAAAACCAATGTCTAGCCTTTTTGTTTGTATCAAGCAATATGCTTGCTCATCCCCTATTTCTCAGCCTCAAGCTGATGCATTTTATAATGTGGGGGACCTATATGTACACTTCTACATGTGCCTGGCAATGACCTATCACTGTACATGTACACCCCAGTGAGAGTGCCTTTGGTGATTACATACTACCTACCCGGGTGGGGGGGGGGTTCTGGGAAATGGTTACAGAAGGCTTGCGCAGGGCTTACAGGGGCCTATTAGCCTGACCAATTCGAAATAAACCAACCTGGCAAGCCACTTTCCAGAATTGCCCAGCACAGAAATCGCGACTATACAATCAAATGCCAATACAGAAACTACGACTAACGGTCTTTACTATTACAAGCGAGTAAATAATTACCAGAGGCAGAAATTATTACCAGCATAATTACAAGCGATAAAAATTATTTCTAGGGGATTACAAAGGCGGCCGTGGCCATAAAACGTCAAAATAAATTCTGGAAAGTGGCTTACAGCGCGTTTTATAGTTGCTTTATAATGTTAAGCGTCTGTAATCCTCCAGTCAACCTTTCTAGGAACCCCCCCCACCCGCGTATGTATGTAGTAGGTAGGTTATGTACTTTTACTGAGGGACCCCTATCAGATGTTGGACGGCTACCACACTAGGCGCCCACTAGGTTAGTACGTACCTTAAGAAACCCTGTCGATTTAACTGCACTAACACAAACCACTTAACACGCATTGACGCGCCTCAACCGCGTCGCTGCCCACCTCCCGCTCAAATACCCGTCAAAATTTCAGTGACGAATTGTGGTGAGGCTCTATTGATTGATGAACTGATTGACTAAAACTCTACTCTGCGAGAACTACATTGGCTGTGTAGTATATCCATTTTTGTACCTCCGAGTTGGCACATCTCTCATCATGACTGATGCAGAGACGCAGGAACTGAATGAGCGCTTCGCGACGGGGGGCCAGCCGCTTGAACAT
This sequence comes from Xylaria sp. Z50, assembly GCA_037356035.1. NCBI lineage: Eukaryota > Fungi > Ascomycota > Sordariomycetes > Xylariales > Xylariaceae > Xylaria > Xylaria sp. Z50. Next base: position 72,511 of record JBAWJU010000104.1, read on the forward strand.
AATGTTCTTATCGGGCTGCGAAATATCATGCAGCTTCATTCACTCAGTGCTCAGGACCTGTTCTTCAAGTGGGAATCTTATTGCATCAAGATGGATATGGATGAGATGAAGCTGTCTGTTCAGACTTTAGACGCCTTGAAACAAGACTTGTTAGATGCTCTAGAGCGAAACAACAGATCTCATCAGGTCCAGATTAAGACTGAGAAGCGTGCCGGCGCCACGCCTCGCTCCGTGGTGAAAAACGGGGGAGATGTATTCGGAATGTGTGTGATGTCGCCAACGCCCAATTTTAAGACGACAATGCACTGCTAATCTTGCTTCAGGTTGGAAGGGATGGTACCGAGTACACCAGCTGCGGCGAAGCTGAACAAAAGCGCCGTCAAGAAGAGGAACCCTCTCGAGACGCCCTCCATATCCAAGATAAAGAACAACGTGCCTGGTAGCTCGCCTAACTACAAGAGCCCTTTGCGTCTTGAGAGCCAACTCGAGTCTATGAATGCAGTCCCGTAGGTCACTAGCCTGCCTTCTAGTTTTATGATGTCTCTAATCGTGTCTAGAGCACTGCCATTCAATGACCGGCAGAATCCTGGGGGGCTCATAGAAGTCCTGAACGAACATCTTAAACCCGCAGACCCCCCAATCGCGCCATTTGGGGAGGCACGCATTAAACTAACAGCTGCTTCAGACCAGAAGAAATTAGGCTATAAGACCCTAGCCATGAAATCATCAGAGGCTTCAGAAATTCTTGATGACCGGATAGATGAATTCATGGCTCTCGTGAGAGATCATTATAAGATAGACGATGAAGAGTTTGGCAGCGCTGCTAGTCAGAGCACGACAGAGATCGTCGCTGTTGGTCGGATAGCATCGGATTCTCTTGAGGGTACACTGAATGCTGCCTCCCTCGTATTAGAGACATCACGGCGTACTGGAAACGGCCGAAGGATTCCTCTCAATTTACAGAAGTTGAACGAACGCTACCAGTTCTTCCCAGGACAGATTGTAGCGTTCAGGGGCATTAATTCTTCTGGACAGGAGTTTGTTGTTGGCGAAGTTCTGGATATCCCCTTGCTCAACAGCGCTGCATCAACGCCGGCGGCCATCGAGGGGCATAGAGAAAGGCTTCGCGGCGGCCCCGATGCGATGGAGTCGGATGACGAACCAGCCCCATTGAATATTTTATTCGGCTCAGGGCCCTACTCTGCTGATGATAACCTTGACTTCGAACCGTTACACGCCATTTGCGATCGGGCGGCTGAAACCTACGCCGATGTTCTGGTATTAACTGGACCGTTCATCGACGCTGATCATCCGCTTATCGCCACCGGTGACTTTGACCTCCCCGAAGAGGCCATGTACGAGCCCGACACCGCGACCATGTCTACTGTATTCAAGTACATGATATCACCCGCACTGAATCGGCTTGTGGCTTCAAATCCTCACATCACTATTCTCTTAATTCCTTCCGTCCGTGATGTGATCAATAAGCATGTTTCCTGGCCACAAGAACTCTTCTCAAGAAAGGACCTTGGGCTCTCCAAGACAATCAAGATAATCGGCAACCCCATGACGCTTTCTATCAACGAGATGGTATTGGGAATATCATCCCAGGACGTCTTATGGGACCTGCGTCACAACGAACTTGTTGGTAGCAACCCCGTAACATCTAATTTGATATCAAGGATATCCCGTTACTTGATCGAGCAGCGTCATTATTTCCCCATCTTTCCCCCAGTGGACCGATCGAAGTTGCTAAAGGCCGGCACGGAAGAGGGTATCCCGACGGGAGCTAACCTGGATACGAGCTACCTAAAGCTCGGCGAGATGCTCAACGTACGGCCTGACGTTGTGGTCGTTCCAAGCGCACTGCCGCCATTCGCGAAAGTAAGTTCCCCCCTTTAACCCCTTATCGTCATGATCTCTAGCCTAAACTTTTCGCTATAGGTCGTAGAAAGTGTGCTGGTTATTAACCCCGGCTATCTCTCGAAGAGAAGAGGTGCTGGTACTTATGCCCGTATGACGCTTTACCCACCCAAATTGACGGAAGAGGAGATGGATAGCGGTGCCATGGTTGGCCACAAGGTTTTCGAAAGAGCAAGAGTGGAAGTTACAAGGATATAAGTAGCTATATATATATACCTCTGTATAACGAGTAGTCATGTGTGTAACAATGGTATTAAAGGCATGATGAAGAAGAATGGCCGATGAACATGAGGATTAATTCATGTTATACAATTATGCTATTCATATTATGACGAGTAGATGTGTACGTGATGATGCACAGTCTACCTAGTAGATTCTATCCTTCTTCTCTTATCACCGCCAGACCGGCCAGCGTCGCGTGAGGAGTCCCGTTTTCTCCAGCCACTGCCGTGATCTCTACTTCTTGACGGTGACCTCGACCTCGAATAGTTCCTCCGCCGATCGTGAGCATCATCCCGCGACCGGTAACTATCCCGCTCACGGCCACGGTCTCTACCCGGGTCCCGATACCTGTCGTCATCCCTCCGACGGTCACTATTCCTAGGGCCATCGGGCGCACCAGGGACTCCCTTGCGATCGCCGAGCGGCACGGCATTTGCGCCCCCAGGCCCAGACCTCTCCCGGTGGGCATCTGATTTATACCTGTCGTCGACATTGCTGCGATCAAAGTCTCTTCCGGGCCTCGTGTCGCGGAACTCGCCCCAGCGACCTGTGTCCTCGGACTTCAAATCTCTGTACTTGGAAGCGCCCTTCTTGCCTAGCTTCGTCATATCGCGCATCTGCAGAGCCTTGGGGAGTAATTCGCGGTTCTTGATATCGTCGACGAACCGTGAGCCCATGATATCGCGCTTGGCGAGCGACTCGGCGGCCTCGTCGTCCTGGTAGAAGGCGCCCCGGTGGAAGTACTTCTGCATGTAGGTCATCTTGCCTTTGGCGTCTTTCTCATCCTTTTGCTGGGCCAAGAAGGCGTCGTCCTCGGCCTTGCGCTCCTCCTCTGTTAGGTTACGGCGGCGTTCGACCTCCTCGCGCTCCTTCTCCCGCACCTCGATGGCCTCGCGCTCTCGCTTGATGCGCTTGAGCTCCCGCAGTTTCCAGGCCGCATACTCGGCATCGGGATCCTTGTCATCTTCCGTGTCGACGTCCTCTTCCTCATCCACGAGGTCATCCCAGTGTTTCTTGCCCGCAGCGCGTGCGGCAGCGTCCTTGCGCAGTTGCTCCTCGACCAACTCGTCCATGGCCTTCTTCTTGCGGGCTTCCTCCTCTGCAGCTAGCCTAGCTGCTTCCTCTTCGTCCTTGGCCACCTCGGCATCTTTGCTATTCGCATTCCGCTGGCTCTTGGGTATGAACTTGGGTTTTAGCATAAGCCGGCGTGGCGCCTCGTCCTCACTGCTTTCCTCTTCCTCATCGCTGTCTCCGCTCTCATCTCCGCCATCTTCTTCTTCCTCGCTCTCCTCTGTGACAAACCCTTCCTCAGCGGCTAGACGGGCAGCCTTCTCGGCAGCCTGGCGCCGGTCTTCGGCCTCCTGCCCTTGCCGCCGCCGCTCGTTTAGGTCGACTCTACTGAGGTTGCTCACGATTCGGCCGGCGCTGGGTACTTTTGGCGGAGGCGCAATCTTGCGCTCTGTCTTGGTCGGCTGTTCGGCCTCGGATTCGCTTGCTTCTGAGTCGGATTCGGAGGAGGATGATGCGCCTGTGGCCTTCCCTGCCCTATGGCGCGCAGGCCGGACGGGGTTTGCTGTCATACGCTTTGGCGGCATGGCGGGCGGTATCTATTTTGTACTGTAAGTTTAGATGCACCGCAGTGAGAAACACGTATTGATTATGTATAAAAGACGAAGGCCTGGAGGAAGGCGAGGACGGCTACACTACGGCCTATGATGAACGTGAAGTTGGCATTGGGATTGGTAGTTGGAGCTTGGCATGCAAGTAGACCGCGGCGATTCTGAGAGCTAAAAATTGTCGATAAAGTTCGGGCTGTTATCTTAGCGGCTAGTGGGGTATGATCCACTTTAAACACCACCTATAATGGCAGACATAGGTCCTGGAATAGGAAATCCCATGTCACAAAATGCACAATGGCAATTTACGAAATCCACCTGGGAGGGAAGAATATAGGAAGCTCGAGAGGCCCAAGTTGAGAAACATACAAATCGACTCAGGTATCCTAGGAAAATGCCGCCATGAACGCCCGATATCGTATCCCGTCGCAAATTGTTGTAACTAATTTGATATAATCCATCTCGCTACCACTATAAGATGCCATCGTCATCATCTTGATTCGCCATAGTGTCCACCTCACCTGCATCGCCCGGCTGGCTCCCACGTTCTTCTACTGCCTCTCTCATATTGTCATAATCAGACTCGGGTTCACCTCCATGCTCCTCTTCGTTGGGGACCTTGCCTCGTGGTTCCACCACATCGGCGCTCAGTGGTATGTCCTGGTTGATTTCTTCCCAAGCTTTCCTCCTTCCCTGAATAGCCCGCGACTGGCCTTTGCTCAAAGCGACCTTCTTTTCCAAGCGGTCCATATTGGCGACGGCGCGGTCCTGTGCCTTCTCGAATCGCTTGCGTGCCTTGCTGCTCATGGCTCTGCCCGTCTTTTGCTTCTTGGAGATGCCGGCACCGTGATGTATCGCTAATACGGACGGGCGATGGTCGGCTGACTTGGGCGGAGGCTGGACATTCTTGAGGGACTTGTCGGTGTCAATACTAGGCGATGTGGCCCGTCTCGCGGCGCGCGAGTGTACCGAGGGGGCTATAGATTGGTAGAGGCTATTTGTTAGTAAGGATAGGCTTCTTGGCGGGTGGTTTTCAGGGGGAAAAAAGAAGTAAGTAAGCACGTACCCTTCTTCTTTTTTGATATCGCGCCTTTAGCCATTTCCGCGTGTCTCGTTGGTATTATTCGGCTACACTGAGACTATACAGTTTTCTTTTTGGTCGCCCGAAAGTGAAGCGAAATAGGAATTATTTTGCCCCGCTGGCTGCAGTTAGTTGATAAGAAACTTCAAGGTTAGTCTTGATGGATACAAGTACTTGGGTACATGTAGGTGTCTAGTGTAGGTATATAGTGTAGGTATATAGTGTAGGTGTTACTTTAGAGCTTCAAATATGTAGCATACCTACGCATTACCAGGAAGGACCCACCTCGAAAAATGCCACGATGTAGGTACATAGCACATATGGATGCAATATCACTGGTCAGTCAGTACCTAGCGCCTGTCAGCAGGTAGCGTAGACATGAGTGGAGCCGGTAACGAGCCCTACAGTAGTACAGTGACATGTATACTCAAGTTTGGTAGCGTAGGTACCACTCATCTGCAGTACCTACTCACAAGTGAACCAGTCCTTACTACCTAAGGTTAGGTACCTACACTAGGTACTTACGCTACACTACACCACCCGTCTACTTCAATAATCAATCACCTGCGAACCTGCAAACTTACAAACCTGCGCCCTTGCGCAACGTGATGCGCTCACCACCCTCCTCCCTCATTCGATCCAGCAAACCGTCTTGCTGCCAGTGCTGCCAGTTCCACCAGTTCTGCCATGGCTGTGTCTGTTTACTATAGACTTGTTCCTCCGTCGAGACATCAATATCAGATTGTTTGATTGATCCCGTCTTCGTCACACATACGCCTGCCTGGTCATATCATTCCTTCATTCCGTTTACCATTGTCGCTATTCACGTTGCCGCCCACACGCACCATACTACTACCACCACTACTACTACCACTACTGTCACCACTATTGTCACCACCACTATCTCGCGCCGTCTATTTATCGATTACTCGAGCACCGCAATAATATTGATATCACCAGGATGCAATCTAACCGCCTCGAAAGACCTCTCGACCGCTCCCACCTCTATGCTACCTCCCCATACTTAGCCGAATCCAACAGTCTATGGGATCGCTTGCTACAACCGAGCATCCTTGTTCCTCTTGGTCTTCTCCTGTTCACTGTCTTCTACCAGTCACTGCATTCTTCTGCTCCTTTCTCCCATGTGAGACACCCTGGCGAGCTTCTTTGGGACCTCATAGTCACAGTCACGCCTGCGAGGCTTCTCTACGCCATTGATAACTGGCTTCACCCGCCCATCTTCCCCATCCCCAAGTCTAAACCATCTTCTCAGTCAGACTCCTATGCTGCAAAGAGCGACGTGCTTCGACGAATCCTGAGCATGGATAGCCCCAATGGCATAATCAGCGCCGTGGCGCAAGCTGGGAAGAGCATCTCCTCGCTATCTAGCTTAAAATCCAAGCGAATGGTCGACCAACCTCCGGGCCTAGGTAATTACGACAACTCCTGCTTCCAAAATAGCATCCTTCAGAGTCTCTCTTCCTTGAAACCCCTGTCGGCGTATCTCGCAAGCGCTTTGGAGGATGCCGAAGTCTTCAGCGATAATCGTGACCCTAGCTCAGTCGCGACGCTACGGGACTTGCTATCTAAATTGACAGACTCACAAAATAACGGTACGACTTTGTGGACGCCCAAGAAACTGAAGTCGCTCGATACATGGCAGCAACAGGACGCGCAGGAGTATTATTCCAAGATACTAGACGAGATAGATAAAGAACTTACCAGGGTTACCATGGCGCAATACCGCCCATCAGGCTTGGAGGCTGCTGGACTCAGGGATGACACCGTCGAGAGCCAGCACAGTGATGATAGCGGATATCAGTCACTCTCCACTCTTGGTAAACCCGCCTCTGAGGCCAGGGCTTCCAAGAATCCCCTCGAGGGTCTGGTTGCTCAACGGGTCGCCTGTGTCCAATGTGGTCACTCCGAAGGTCTCTCTATGATACCGTTCAATTGCATCACATTAAGCCTTGGCGTCGGTCAAGGCGCTCATGATCTATACGAACGCTTAGATTCTTACACCGCTCTTGAATCCATTGAAGGCGTGGAGTGTTCCAAATGCACCCTATTAAAGATTCAACGGCTCTTAAACATTATCGTGGGCCGAAATAAAGAGATTGGCACATCAGAAGAGCTATTACGGGAACCCCTTGCTCGGCTCGAGGCTGTCGAACAGGCGTTGGAAGATGAAGATTTCGAAGAGCAAACACTGAGCGACAAGTGCAGAATATCCAAACAGCATCGAGTATCCTCAACCAAGACGAAACAAATGGTTATAGGTCGTCCGCCCTCAAGTCTTGCTTTTCACATAAATCGTTCCGTATTTGATGAGAACACGGGCCAGATGTTCAAAAATCTTGCCGCAGTCCGCTTTCCAAGCACCTTGGATCTTGGGCCCTGGTGTCTTGGGAGTGCGGGATCGTACACCCCGAACGGCGGTGATGCCAACCCGTCTAGTTCGGCGACTGTAGATATTGAAGAGCAATGGACATCGGACCCAAAGAGTTCTATGGTGTCCGGTGATCTCAAGCCCTCCAAGATTAGTGGCCCAATCTACGAGTTGCGAGCACTTATCACCCACCAAGGTCGGCACGAAAATGGGCATTACGTCTGTTACCGAAAACATCCTCGCCAAGTCAGCAGGGCTGAAGACAACTTTAGTGAAGACGATCAGCTACCCACAGAAGATCAAGATAAACACGATCAAGAAGGGAAACCAGCTTCGGAATCGGACGTAGACGGAGATTCGAAATGGTGGCGGCTGAGCGATGAGACAGTCTGGGAGGTGACCGAGGAGTCGGTACTAGCCCAAGGCGGAGTTTTTATGCTCTTCTACGATTGTGTAGATCCGAACCCTGTCCTAGTCTCCGAATGCCAAGGTAATGATTTCATGAGACCCAATCATACCGAACCGGCAGAGGTACCTGGGATCCATGATACAAATGCTGGTGCAGATGATGAATTCCGCGATGTCCGATCTGAGGTTGGTGTGTCCGATAGACCTGAAGAGATAACACGGCCGACTGATGATTCGCCTTGCTTAAACCCGTCCACTACGGTTAGTGCGGGTAAGCGGCTGGGAGATGTTGCGACATCCTGTCTATACCCCCTAATAAGGCAGAACGAAGATATTGACCCCATGATACCACTACACTGGCCTAATAGTTAGCGACATGATGTTCTCGAGTAGCGAACATGGTGCACACGAGCGTACATAAATTTAACTTGTATTTAGCATAGCATAGCATAGCCTTGGCGTTGTGGACAGGAATTTTCTTTTTTTCTTCCCCTGCATCAAGAATCTCGCATGTGACTTGTGCACCTAAAGTGTGGCCTTCTACCCAATATTATAGTGAAGATTTAGCATATTATCAATGTGGTTCTTTTCTTCGGTCCGTTTCTTATTGGATCTAATAAGGGGCCGAAATTGCTATTCTCATAATATATACTCATATACTACGCTTCAGCCCGGATTAGAGAATCAAAGGAGGGGCGTTATTCATTGCCCTAAGTAGAACACATTGTCAAAAGCAAAGCCCGTAAAAACGCCGCCAGGGGTTGCTGCTATTCGAGTACAGATGTCACGCCGTAATTTTCGCCTACGAGATCCGAGCCTGAGCAGTATACACAGAGCGTTCGAGCCGATAGCCCGTCGGTGCCTTGACGTAGTCGCCGTTTCTGGTATTAACTATAGTCGAATTTTTCAAGTACCTCAGGGGATCAATATTACCCCCGACCTCCATGTCAAGGTAGTGTGCCTACCTAGATTTGTCCCCAATAGAATTCTCTATAGCTATCAGTCTCTTGTCCTACACCGGAGATTCGGGAGCCAGCATATCCATAACAACCCAACTTAGAATAGTTCTTTCCCTTGTGTAATTACTATTTTTTTGATAGCCATGTGCATAGGAGATCTCATCCCTTTCATTCTCGCCCCTTTGCCCACCCGATACTTTAATGGCAAGGTGTATCGATTTTATTATAAATCCAGTAAGCCGTTTCACCACACCCGTAGTCTTTCGGCGAAAAACTGCATTATCGGCAACATTTCCTCGCGATTCTTGGGCATGCCGTCATCGGCTTTCTTCCACCTAACCTCACGAACATCGACGAACTCTTTTTTTAAGAGCTCGACGGCGTCGCTGTCGAGTTGTTCGCTATTTCTCCCATGACAGACTAATACGGGAGTTTGAGCCTTGTTTCTCGTACTCAGGGTAGGTATCATACTCGGCGGTAGCTGTCCACCAATAGACACAGCCCCCTTAAAAACAAGTCCGGTGGCTCTTTCCCCTTGGGTTATATCCGTGACTCTCTCGTCATTTGTTAGTCTTAAGGAAAGGCCGAGGGCAAGAGAGCCGCCTTGGCCAAAACCGAAGAGCAAGATGTCGTTTGTTTCCCATCCGCAGGCACCAACGAGGGTTTCCCTGATCAGCTTCCCCAGGACTAACTGTTCGGCTTTAGAGAACCCCGGGTCAGGCTCCAGATCGCCAGCAGCCGATGAAAGTAGTAAATCATCTCCCCAGTGAAAATGATTCGTGGGGTTTCCCGCGCCGGAACCCGAATCAGGTAACCCTAGTAGAGCCGGCGGCAGAGGCGAGATGCCGCGGACTGAAATGGCGAGGACACCTGGTAGACTTATATTTCTAGCAAATGTGGCAAACGAGACCTCGGAGTCGCCCAGCCCGTGGAAGAGGATGAGAATAGATGTGGTTGTCTCTGGCACCTCTGGGAATACCAGTGAGATCTTGAGAGATGGAGCAAGATGTGCAAAGTCTTCGGTTTTAGGGATTCGAGTTGGCATGGCGTGTGTAGTGGGATGGAGTGATGTATCTCGTGCTGTTTCGTCGAATATCTAAGAATTGAAGAAGCATGATACTTAGCTACATGTAACTTGGTTTGGGGGGACCTACCCGGGAGTGGGCTCCGTGCCCATGTATGCCTAGGCATATAGGTAGCGACGGCGCCGTTTTACCATGCGACGCATTATACCTAAGTACCTGATCGACCAACCGAGACTCTATACACCTCCGTCGCATTGCCATGCCACTACATACCTCATACTTGACATCTATATGATTCTAAGAACACTAGAGTCCATAAAAGCCTTATTTATCCAACGGCGAAATTCTCATTACAGTGTTTATCACTAAAGAGAAAAAACAACTACAGCTACAAGGATCTACTTATATACCTACCGCGGACGGGCGCCTGATGCAATAGCACGTCGACAACGCCTCGAGCCCCCGAATGCATCGTCGACGCAGTCATGTCCAACAGGTTCGGTGGGGCATACCGCAACGGTACCTATGGGAGGCAAGGTGACGGCGATGACTATGATTCTCCTCCCGTTCCCTCACAATTGGGTGCGAGAGCCTCGCCCTTTGACTCCGGTCGCCTCCCCCCGTCCGGCCCCTCGTCAAGACGTCCGCGCGCCAACGAAACGAATGCCGAGCGACAAATCACCCAAGTGCTCGAGCACATCAAGTCCGAGTGGCCCTCTATGATACAGGATGATTGCATACCGGTATCCCTAGCCCTACAGCTACTCGATAACAGCTCCGTCGGACGAGCCCACGAATATTCCAACTTCAAGAAGACACACCAATATTTGCAAACCTCTCTTAAGGGCATCGTCCACGAGCACCACCAAGGCTTCAACAGTTCTATCGGCACTTTCCATAAGATCCAAGGCAGCATACAGGCCTCGCAAAAGCGAGTGCGCGCCCTCAAGGAGTCCCTAGCCACTTCCAAGAATAGCCTGTGCACCTCCGACCCAGACCTCAAGAAGCTATACAAGTCATCGCAGATGTATGACGAGGTCTTGCAAACCCTGAATGAACTCGAGGACCTACGGACTGTGCCCGATCAACTCGAAGCCCGTATATCCGAGAAACGCTTTCTGACTGCCGTCGAAGTCCTGCAGAATGCCTTGCGCAAGCTTCGGAAACCCGAGCTCGATGATATCGGCGCCTTATCTGACCTCCGAAGCTATTTAGCGAACCAGGAGACTGCTCTAATGGATATCCTAGTCGAAGAATTACATGAGCATCTCTATCTAAAGTCACCCTACTGCCAGGAACGTTGGCAGAGCCTAGCCAAGAATCAAGGTGCCTACAACCAGAATTATGGCGACTTGGCCACCATTACTCCTTTTCACATCGTTCTAGATACCTTAGACCTAGAACACCCCGTGACTGAAGATCCCTCCAAGAATCCCGAAGCAGACACATCCTGGTACATCGCCCTACTTGCTGAATCCCTCAATAAACTAGGGAGGCTAGAGAGCGCCGTAGACACGCTGAACCAGCGACTTCCTGTCGAGCTCTTTTCCGTAGTGAACGAGACTATCAATGATGTCGATCAAAGGCACCCGAGCTCGCTTCGTGGAGGATCTAGTAACAGCCAGGGCCTACATATCTATAGCAGCAGAGAAACCCAGATGCGGGCTGACGTCATATACGATCTTCTATGGACTCTATACGGGAAATTTGAAGCCATCGCCGAGGGGCACCGCGTGTTTCATGAGGCCGTTAAATCCCTTACTCGGCGAGAAGGCGCTGGAAGCTCACAGCTCCTTGGAAGTTTTAGAGAACTATGGAACCTTTATCAAAATGAAATACGTTCGCTTCTTCATAACTACGTGACCACGGATGCAGACGTCTATCAATCTGCTTCATCCCTGAGACACGGCCAAGTATTGAATGGGAACAAAGATTCACAAAGGGAAAGTCTTTTTAAATTCTCGGAAGCAGACCAAAAATCAGTCGAAATGGCGGCCGAGTATGAAGCTTTAGATAGCATTATACAAACCGCTGTGCCGGGTCTTACCTCCAATACTCGAAAATCTCAGGCGCTAGGTAAGAAAGCATCTCTAGTTGGGAAAGAATCACGAAAGAGTACACTGGGCGGAAGTCTCGACAGTAGGAATACCTCAGGCTCCTACAAATCTTTAGTCGAGCCTAGCGTCTTCAATATGAGTCTCCTCTTACCGCCAACTCTGATCTTCATTCAGAGGCTGAAAGCTATCGTCCCTCCTGGCTCGGATCTAGCCGCGAGCGCGCTGACGTCTTTTCTCGATAACTTCTTGGTCAACGTTTTCCAACCCCAATTAGACGAGACCTTGGGCAAACTTAGCGATAGTGTATTGGGTGAAGTTGATTCGTTTCAACAAGACTCGGACTGGCGTCTGGTAGCACGGCGGCCAGTTTTCAAAGGAACGACTGCATTCTTCACCGTCGTCACAGCCTTCTGTCGTATGCTTGGCACCATTCCCCACGATCAGGCCCTCAGCGCCCTTATTGTATCACAAATGATGCGCTATTATGAAAGATGCTCCGCATGGTTCAAGTCCCTGGTGTCGAAGGCCCAAGACACAAATACTGTGTCACAAGACCTAAGGTTCTCGGCGGAATTGGCGACTACGGAGAGTGAGATTCAAGACACAATCCAGAAGCTCTGGACGTCAGATGCTCTCGACCATGAGCTTATAGAGAAGGAAGTTGGGTTGCTAATCATGCGTACCAATGAACGCCTTCTTGAACCTAGTGACGTAATTCAGGATCGAGACGTGATTTCATCATTATGCCTACTCTACACCAGTATGAAGTGGCTGACGACCAAGATTGTTGGCTTGAGACATATTACTCGACATGACACGGATTCATCGCAGCATGCGATGCCAAAGGATCAAAATCGACGCTGGACTCTGCTCAATGATCCCAGTAAGGCTAATGGAGAGCAACAAGGCCCTGTGTATCTCCCCATGACACAGGATACTGTTCAGTAAGCGCCCCGACTCCAACTACCACTTTCATGTAAGATGATTATGACTAATTCTTCCATAAAGATCATTCGACCGAATTGTGTCTTCCTATGAAGAACTGGCGGGTACGGTTCTTCTCACGCTTCACATGGAGATCCGCTGTCGTATCATTCAGTCACTACGCGTGGCGCTGTCACCAGAGACGGCACCTTACGTCCTTGGTGATCGGGAGATTAAAGAGCCCGACCCACAGATTCTATCCTTAAATGCCGAGCTCATCGCCTACGACGAAACAGCAGTGCGCTTCCTTCGTGATAGGGAGATCGCTTTCGTGCGAACCGGCCTGGGTCTCCTTATTAATTCCTATCTCGTATCCAACGCGCTGTTCACACAACCCATGAACATGCGTGGCTGTGAGCGCATGCAGCTCAACATCCTCGTGCTGCAGCAGAACCTCAAGAATATTGAGGCCGACGTCGATCTTGCCAGAGCGGCCAACTACTACGAACTATTTCAAGAAGGAGCCGACGTAATCGTAGAGAAGGCAAAGCGCGATAAAGAGCAAGAGGCAAATGGGGGGACTATCCCCGAGGCGGAAAGATTTAGTTATGACGAGCTCAAGGCACTTGTCGAGTTGTGTTACAGTGTACAACTTGCCGATCCCGAGAGAGGCGTCAACGCGGCTGCAAGAAGGCAAATGGGCGAGAAGGTTTTGGCACTCAGTGAGTATATGTGGCAGACATAAAGCTGTCAATCAAAGCAAAGTGCATAGCTATCCCTAGTCGCCAGATGAATTGACTATATATATGTGTGCATCGGTGTTGTTGCTTAGTATCAGCAGACTTACTCTACATCAATAAACGCTAGAGACTCGATTCCCTCGTTACCAACCCCCATAACTTTATGGTTCAGGTCTCATTCAGTCTCTGAAAAGCGGCGTAGTTTAGTTTCGATGATTGTAATGATAAATGCTCCTTGTGATAATATCTACAAAATAGCAGGTAGGCCGCGCCGCGCACGGCCGCCTGTAGCCGTCTCTAAGGTTCGTTCGATATGCACAGCTGTAGAGTCTCAGAGCTAGGTGCTCTTCGAAATTGAAATGACTGGCCGTTGGCTCTTCGAGACATTGAATCTTGGACCATGCATGGGCCTAGCAACCCCCGAAGATACCTTCTAACGCCCCGTTTTATGCGGAAGGTTATACCTACCCTATTTCTACATTCATACTCTGTCTTTAACTTGAGAGGCTAAAATAAACGCCATGTCAAGTTTATCGTTTTGTATTTTACACGTCGCTGTTTGTAGTTCTATTGCTGTTTTATCGGGACGGCGCTTCGTGAAACCCCCCCCCCCCTCCTCCCCTTCCATCCTCTCGCCCCTCCCGCGTCTCATTCC